>BEXV01000587.1:86585-99632 GCA_003118195.1 Hemicentrotus pulcherrimus | reverse complement strand
GAAGGGGGGGGGAGGTGTCTCATAGTCTTCTTGAGCGATTCGTTTCCATGGTAATAGTCTCACTTAGATACATTTAGATAAATTGTAATTATATAAAACGGACAGCTAAGTGTATAGATTATTCCCAATTTTTTCATGTTTTTGAAAATAGTATCTAAAATGCCAATATGTATTGATTTGTTTTCATCGTAACGACGCAATGCACACGTCCATCACCTACTTTATGGCAAACAGATCGATTATCATACTCGAGGATCATAGAAATAGAATGACATCATTTACAACTGTACAATTTCTTTTGTTAAAAGTGTTTTTGTTATAAATAGTTTCACGTATGGGGTGTTTTGATGTTGTCTTTTGTTTAAAACATACACTGTTGGTCATAAAGGTGGATTAATTTTGTTAACCCCTATTCATGGAATGATTTGACAATGATTTATTCCTAATAGAGCTGGATAATGTATAGTAGACATTCCCATATTTTATTGAATAATAATTGGCGAGTGTTTGTTTTGCGTGACTGCTAAAGCATGTGAATTATGACTGTGTGCAGCGGGGGCTAGGATAAGGGGCAGCCCCCCCCAAACCCCCCAAAAGTTCACATACACGTCTTCTGCAGATAACAGGGCTTTTAGAGTGTGATTAACACTGTTCAAAGTAGTTGATAGAACTTTCAAGTTGGTTCCATACTCTAGTTCCAGAAATTAGACGACTATTTTTATGTCTCCGTCCTAAATTCGGGTACACACAATGCAACCCTTAAAACATGTGTTGTGTTGTGATTACGTAGTGAACTGACATTTTTTGTTTGCCCTCGAGCATCAGGGAGGGGGCCTGTCTCCAAATAAAGGTAAAATTGACCTGTTTTGTACCCTTTTTTCCAGGGGAGGGGGGCACGAGCCCCCCTGGATCCGCCACTGCCACTAAAATCAGTTTCAGAACATCAAATGGCTGTCAATTCATGTAACAGAAAATCATCATCGACAGTCTCAAATGCTTTAATCAAATCAATGAAACCAATACCTGTTAACTTATACTAATACTACTATAGAAAGGACGTAGATCCTCACTGAGTTCCTTCTCTATGGCCATGGTGACCAGTACACGGTAAATAGTGACTTTTAGATTTGCGTTGACTGATACGTGTGACGTCTATTCAAGGCAGTGCATTAAAAGGATGTCGATCGTAGCATTGACCTATTGTCTTCGTGCGAATCTAAAAGACCCTATTGCGAATGATCAGAACACCTTTCATCTTTCTATAATCTCTTTGGAAGACGGCATTTCATAATAATCCAAAATTAATCAAAATAGGTATTTATTCCAGATTCGAACATCTTGGAATAACTTAATACAAAGATTAGGGCAGTCATAAGAAGTGAAACCGATAAGCACTACCAAAGAAAAGGACATTTTCTTGAGATTTTGTCTGGGGTATATATAATTTTGAACAGAAATTTTGGCCGCATTTATTATCCAAATGAAGTGTAGCCAACACATATTCGGGTTTTTGCATAGCAACACATAGACAAAAGAAAGTACCAACATACTAGCTTTGACAAATGAAGAATCGAGAAGAAAAAAAAATCGGGTTACTGAAAGCGCCATTACAACAGCTCCCCGTTTCTCTCCTGGGTATGGAGTGGCAAATATAAAATGATGCCTTGCCAAATTTATGTGCTTAAACCAATCGACTTCGACACCTCCTACAGATTGAAAGGGTGCACCCCCTTTTTCAATATGGGTATAACATACATTACACGGGAATACTCCTCTCGAAGTAAGCCTGTTATCTACTTGAATGAACGGAATGATTAGAGTCTTAACAATTCATTATCTCCACCCTCTTTCCCCTACCATCTCCCTCTTTCTCTCCTGGATCTCTCCCTTCCATCTTTTTATATTCCCATTTCTCTCCCTCCCTCTCATTCACTCTATCTCTAAATGCCACCCTTCTCTCTCTATATCCATATCCCTTCTCTCTCTCTCTCTCTCCCTTATTTTTCTCTGTCTCTCAGACGATGTTTACATCAGCATCTCAGCGTCTTTACAATGCCACGAAGCAGCACGTCTACTGGGGGCACATCAAGATCCTTGTCCCAAACACCTGGTCCATCCAGAGCCAATACCAGTTTGCTGCGACCGAAAACTCACAGTCTGCAAACATTCTCGTGCATAGCCATACAGATGACGAACCGTTTGTCGAAAACGTCGTAGGTTGTGGGAACGAAGGAACTCTGATGCACTTGACACCGGCCTATATTCTAGATATGCAGTACCGAGAAAAAATGTTTGGCAACACAGGTAGGCGTATTTCATAAAACTTCATTTTGAATAGATTAAATAGATTAAAATGACATGTACTTGTAGATTGACAACTGGCGGAAGACAGCATTTACCAAATTTACGAATAATGGACAGAAACATATTGACAGTTGACAGACAGCATGAAAGACAAATAAGAGCCAACAATTAATGTTTGATGTAGTACTGACAGCAAAAATGACGTTTTATAAAACAAATTAACAAAGAGTGACCAGATAAAATTAGATTAAATTATTAACGTTTGCACACAGTACGCCAACAACTGCACTTGCTCAATTAATTCTTTTGCTATAATTGAAACTCATTACTAATCTTCGTAGTCCCGAATCTTACCATTATCAACATCATCATTTTGTTATCATGAAGATGAAAGTATAAATTACATACGCTGCGTGCAACATAAATTTTACAAGTCAGTATATTCTGGTTGTTCGCTTACGAAGCCCCAACCAATCCTGCACAAGGCCCACACATACCCATACTAAAACGCTGACAATTAACGCGACTGCCATGACCCTTCTCTTTAATTTTTGCTGTAGACATGAATGTCAAATATTTTTCGTAAAATCTGTGTGTCGATAGAAAGCGTCTTAGTTCGAAACTGGGGGTATTACCGCTGGGGATTATTCAAAGAACACTATGACGGCATCGGAGGCGGTGAACCTTTTTACACTCACTCACTCGATCAAGGCACAGAAGGAACCCGCTGCTCTCTCAACATCAAAGGGACTCTTTTGATGCCTGATGGAACTACTTGCCAGAGTAATCCTAACCAGTCCAATAATCCCGAATGCCGCTTCGTTCCTGATACTGAAGGACAGACGGCTACAGCTTCACTGTTGTTTGGCACCAGAGATGCTCACATACTATCGGTAAATTCTGTCTATGAGTCAAGGATAAGATATATCTCCTAACATTCAAAATGGACATTGCACTATCGTAACGTCTGGTTTCATATAAACACTGTTGGTCATAAAGGTGGAATCATTTTCAGTGTTTACCCCAGTTTTACGGAATGATTTTGATAATGAATTATTCCTAATAAATCTAGATAATAGTATTCTCATTTCCCCCAGTCCCCAACAGGAAAAAATCCTCTGCACGGCCATGCATTATGGTTCAAGACATGACCACACAGAGGATTTTCTTTTCTGTTGGGGACCATGGAAAAAAATGCAATGAATTATTGATAATTTATTGTTATTTCTTGGTTTCTTTAATTGTGGGGGCTGCCCCTACCCTAGGCCCAGATGCGAACAGTCATGATTCACTGGCAAATCAAATGCCTTGTTACTGTGAGGCCCAAGGATAAAAACCGTGTCGATGTGTTACATTAGTGTCTTTTTGTCTGTTATGACTTAAGGACGCAAGCCCTCTAGTTGATAGCATAGTAGCATACACGTGCTTTAGCAGTAGCGCACAACAAGCCCTCTCAAATTATTATTTTATACAACCTGAGAAGTATTTCTACCATCTAGATCTATTAGGAATTAATAATTTCCAAAATCATTCCATAAATTGGGATAAACAAAATTATTCCACCCTTATGACCAACAGTGTAGTAGGCCAGCCAAGACGTGATTTTATTTGGACGGAATTTAGAGGTAATGCATGGCATCCATACTAAAACTCTTGTAGAAATACAAAAAAAATGTACCGAATACCATGTATAATCCGAGAAAGCCCTATCAATTAATTTGATTTTCATTAAGAGTTTAAAGTAAAAAACCTGTTAAATAAATAGTTGAAAGATGGATATCACACACCCATGTATGGCGCAATGGAACATAAAAGTGTTACTAACTCAGAATAAGGCGTTATTAAAACTAATTATATTTCAAGTTAAAAAAACAAAATATGAAGATGTCCATTGAAAAAATCTTGATTAAACATATGTTGTCATTCCACACAAAGAAAAGAAATGATCAGATAATGTGATGGATATGTCATTTTATGCTATCCCAAATTAGTTGATGTCTATTTTGTACAGGATGCTCATTTTTAGTGAAAACACTATGTACACGACATTTACAGTATACATGTACCGCAAATGTCAATTCTAACATGTATTAAGAATATAAGTTCATGGGCCAATAGTAAAAAAGGCCCCACCCCCTTAGAAACAATCTTCAATTAAGTATTTATGTTAGGAGTAAACCCTTTACTATCAGAATGTGCTGTTTTGCCATAAGTAAGGTTACGCCATGGGTGTGATAACTAGGGCTGTTATCATGGTTAACAATCAAGAAATATTTAAATTGTACAAAATACTTTAACGATTTGAAACGGATGTTCATCAACTTATCATTTTGCTGACTGTTTAATTATAATAAAAATAAATGAGTCATTTGACGCTTCGGGCATGTAAAAAATTTGGCTGTTACACATCAATATTAAACTAGGTTTTCAAAGTACCACATATTTGTAACTGAATAACCCAAAACAATTGTAAGCATCTAAATCTAAGTTCATTGCTTCTTATTTGATCGAATAATAATTCGAGCCATTTGAGATTTGTTGAAAGAAAATTGTTCTTGTTTTAATTGTATAAACCGTATGGAGTTTTTCTTTGCATTTCAGTATAATACCACATGGTTTTACTCACATCCTACTACAAATATAAACAAACATTAAAACAAAAACGGATGCTTTTTCATATTAACAATACTTTATCATATTTATTTATTTATTTATTCAGTTTTATTTAAATACAGGGTAGTCTTTTCAGTGCCAAAGGCCTGCTTTACAAAAGAGCCCTGTACATACAAAGATTTACAAAAAATAGAATACAATGTAGAAAAAAAAGACATTATATAAACTACATACCATAAGAGATTATAATTGAGATTGATCACATAATTTTAACAAACAATATCAAAGCTTCGTTTAAGGAATGTCGGATAGTACGCCTACATGTAGTAAACGTTGAGACATATCTAGCCAGGTATTTTGTCATGTGCATTTGACTTTTATGCAGTACGTTTATAAAGACAGAAATGATTGCATTCGTTGGGTGAAACATAGCACATGGTAACTTTATATAATAACATCATGTTTGTAATTAAAAAATGTAACATAAATACAGTTTAAGTCCCTCAAATTCAATTTTTTTTTAAATGCCAAATTCAGGATGCCTTCTATTTGATGTTGTAGACTTGTACGAATATGTACCAGCTGGAAACAGCATTTCGAAGCATATGATTCAGTTACTGTTAACATTGAGACCCCCCTCCCCAACCAGTTACCCCCTCCCAATCAGGGGCCTAATGGGGCTAACCTAGGAACTGTTATGGCAGGGATAAACTTTCATACCCTGGTTATGGACACCTTTTATTCTTCACCTAAGAAGGTATGTACATACCTTGACTGTTGTACTGTCGAATCTGGAGATGTTTGAAATCTACATACGTTGGGCCCTTTCGGACCCTCCCCCTTGGTCATCATGGGGGCCACTTTTACCATTTGAACAACTTTGTACCCCCTACCCCCAAGGATGAGTTTGAAGTTTGAAGTTTATTAATAACAACAAAATGTATGTATATCATAAAACAAAGTATGCAAGGCAAAACAATGAAATGCAAACTGTACATAATGTACAAAACAATGAATTACTGCAAAAGCTTAACTAATGTTTAGATAAAACACATTTATACTAAAGTTTAAGTCGTTGCTAATAAAAACACATCAAAAGTTGGCACAAGTGCTAGTCGGGATCGGTTTCCTCTGTTCACTATATATCGATAGTGTATCTCTTCATTATTATATATCCCATTCATAGATTGTCATTCACTGATTGGTCAAAACTATATCACATGACAAGGAGCATTTCGATCTATCATTGCGTCGTTCTATCAAACCCTGTGATAGTACTTCAAAACCCTGTGATAGAACTCCTAACCCCTGCGCGATTTTTGCAGGTACAAGATCCCCCAGCGCGCAACTCACGCGTTGTCACGGCGCTCTAGCTCAAAATGATTTCTTCATGTCAACGCAGGTAAAACCAAAGTTGTTGTATTTTCTCGTGGTAAAGTTCGAAAAATTCATATAGACCTATTTAAATTGGATAATGGTATTGTAGAAGTTGTTGATGAATACGTCTATCTTAGAACCAATGAGGTATATAAAACAAATATGGACTGCTCTGTAATCGGATGGTGTGGGAAATGATCACTTCCTCGGTGGTGTTCATACCGGCCATTCTATAGAAGGGCCGGTATGAACACCACCTTGGGAGTGATAATTCCCACCATCATCCTTATGAACAGTCAATATTTCAATATCTTACAATTATATTGTATACATTCAAAATACAATACATTACTAACTGCTAGCATATAATAACATGATTTATTTGTTCATCAAATAATTTTTGAGGGTATTACAAAAATGAATGTCTTGTCTTATCTTCTCTTATCTTCTGATGTGAGCTATTCCAAAGCTTAGGTCCAAAAATAAATAAATAGTGAGTGTGTCTTTTGTCGTCCTACAAATTGGCAAGGGTAGCATTAAATGTTCTTTCCCTCTCGTTTCATAAGTATGGCGACAATCTTAAAATAATCTAATAATGTGTCTGGAAAATTTCTATTGTACAAATCATATACATATGTAAAAAATGCCAGTTCATGCAAACCAAAAACATCTAATATCCCTAATTGTTTAAACAGTGGTCCGGGGGATGTTCTCAATAATGAAACGTTATAGCTCGCACCACAATCTTCTGAGCTAAATGAATACTATTCAAGCGAGATTTATAATTGCTTCCCCATACCTCGATTCCATAGAGTATATGGGGCTGTATACAAGAGCACACGGATATAATGAGGAACAAAATATCTCACATTTGGTTAAAATCTGATTCAGGTGAGCAAAAACAAAATAATGATTATGGTTGCATTTGGGTCGAAAATAGGGCAAGACGGAGCAACAGAAGTGAAGATTTTACTCTTTGATTCATGGCCTTGCCATACAAGCCGGGGAGGGGGTAGCCCTCCTCCCACCTCCCCTCGGCAATAGTCGGGTGCGTAATGATGGAAATGATTGGACAAATCAATGAAAAATAAATGAACAAAGACTGAATTGACAAGAAAATATGCAAGATAAGGAAGTTTCGGGGTGAAATTGAAAGAAAAAAAAGTATGAAATAGATTGAAAAAGAGTTAAAATGGTCTACAAAACCTGAATATACAGGGTCGTTAATCGTGAGAAAATTTACTCCCCTCCCCAATAAATCCTCCGAACACTAGTAGGGAACATTAGACCCCCCCCCCAAAAAAAAAGAAATAATAATTTTGAAGGTTAAATCTTTTTCGGGATGATATTATGTTGACAATATAATGTCAAAGAGTTCCTTGCTCAGTTCTACTGCTAACATCCTTGGGCAAGGTGTTTTGCTCACACATTCTCTCTCGACCCAGGTGTACCTGGCAAAGATGGAATAATAACATTTGCAGGGCCCGCAGGAAGGGCAGTATTAATAATGATGTGGCTATATCCCGGCTCAAGTAGACTACATTTTAACAGTCATGTTATCAAAATTCTCATACCTTTTCTTCTTATTTTGCAAAGCAAAAGTTAGTAACAACAATAGAGACTGATCATAAGTGCAGATCTATTACCCGCTGTGAATACAGAGTATTATTACTATCATTTTATTCTATTTTTTGTATTCGATATTGACTCATCTTAGATTTCATTGTAAGGCAAGTTAATACGGTTGAATAAAACATAAAATCTAATTTCTCGTCGTAAACAATTGACAAAGACAATGGATAATATTTTTTTCATGTTAACGTTCTCTTCTTTCCAATTAAGTTCACGTTGAGGTAATTATACCGAGTTTTATTGTTTATTGCTTCACTGTGGCAGCCCAAAGACAATTCCTCCGTTATGGAAAAATCAACAAATCATCTTTCTTGTCAAGAATCAATTAAAATATAGGAATTCACTCTCAAAAGAGTGTTTAAAAACTACTACTTTGTGTTTTTTCCACTATAATTTGAATGAAATCAACACCAAAATGATGCGATCCCTAAATTTGAGTCATGAACGAATGAATTGCCTCCTTACCATGGTTACAATTAAGGGGAGCAATGACAAACGATTGTTACTCAAATTCATACAACATCGTTGACAAGATTGTTTTCCCCTAAAGATTATACTATGAGACAACAATCAAGCATGGAAAGTTGGTAACACATTCAAGTGAGACTGATATAGTGAGGTGTCATAGCAACTGTTCTATTAGACATGATTATTGCCTGAAAACAACCTTCTGGATATGATTCGAAACAAGTAAACAGTTGGGAATATTTGTACATAGATATTATCCTTCTCACTCATATCGAGTAGTAATATTATATTTTTCTAAAATATTTAATAACTTATGATACTGTTTTCAGTACTGATAACACTTTTTCTACTTCATCATGACCACAAATGCCCCGGATTGGAGTGGAATCAAAGTGGAAGTTAAAGNTTGTGACCTTTTGAGCATCGAAGAACCGATTTGTTTACGCCCGAACCAGTTTGAGCCAGGCATGATGACACGCACAAAAGCTACCACTAAGCCTAAGCCATCGGCTGCCATGTCGGGAGCCGAAGACTCGGGCAAGGAAATTGAGAGCGAGCCCTAGCCCATCCTTAGAGACCTTCATAACACCTTACTGGAGTTCAAGAATTTTATATCTGGTAAATTTGACAAACTATCAAATGAAGTTTCCGCCATCAATAACAGATTCGAAGAGCTTGAATCCAGCGTCAGCTTCAATTCGGCCAAGATCTTAGAAATTGAAAAAGAAAGGTTGCCTAAATTGAATAACTCTGTACAGCAGACGATTAAATCCCTGGAAAACAAGGGGACCATGTTGGAAATTCACAACAGAAAATCCAACTTATTGTTCTATGGGTTGCAACAGAATGAAGGTGAAAATGTCTACCAAGTACTTAAAGGAGCATTCGTTTCATTGGGTCTTGACGACACATTTGCATCTAGAATCGCATTAACCAACGCACATCGACTGCCACAACGCCAGTATGGAGCTCAGGCCGCCCGACAGGCACCCGTCCCCATAATAGCGAGATTTTGCTACATGTTCGACAGGAATAGCGTCTTGGCGGCTTTCGAAGAGCAACAGAGAAAGCGTACGAAGGCCCGAGCTGAGCCCGCCCACGCCCAATCGCGTTTGTCGGTAAGGACCGACCTTCCGCCCACAATGAAAATTCGTCGGGGAATCCTAGTGAATGAAGCGTACAAGCTGCGAAAGGAACGGAGACTTGCTACAAGAATTTTTGTCAAGGGAACGGAGGTCCATCTGCGATGGAAGGAAAAGGGCACGACTAAGTGGAATGACTTTGAAGAATAAGATCAACCAACATACCATGTAAGATGTCTCATATTTTTTATACTTTACTCTAGTAAATCTTATTCTATGAACAACTTGAATATGACACCTCACAACGTGTATGTGTTTATCAAATAATCCTGGTTTTGTTAAAATGGTAATTCGTGCAACTCTGAATAAGATTTGTCAGATTTGCCTCATGTTGCCAAACAAACATCTGCCTCATTTGAAGATTCAACCATGGCAGGATGTGAGTGATTTTTGTTTCTGTTTTATTCCCGTTTTTTTCTTCTTATGGTTTATGATGTAGGACATTACGGCTGAATTCATTTATACTTGCTCATGACAGGTGTCTATAACCAATGTCCTCCTTCACCGAGTTGTACCTCTACCTTTTATAAAATGGTTTAACACTTAGTCTTCATGTTATAAATAATTTTAAAGAAAGATATTGATATGTTCATCAGGAACTTGTCACATTATACATGTTATACGTAATTTGTAATTTGTTATACTCTGTTGTGAAAAGTTAACAACATGCATGCAGNGACTTAGATGTTTCATACATTTGTTGTTATATTTGTTGTTGATTTTTCATGATTTAAATTAGATTAAAATTGGTAACGGCTAGGTTGGTCACATCTATCACTAACGTAATGACAAAAGGGGCATAATCTAATAGCTGAGGAAACTAGATAACAAACATGAATCATTCGATTTATGTTTGAAATTATATTTTGTTTACATTTTGTATTGATTAGTAACATTTGTTGTCTTTTTTTTGGAGGGGGGATTACAATTTCTTTAACATCTTGTTTTCTAGGCAAAAGTCTTATATTGTAACTTGAAATGACTAAAACTGGAATTATGATTAAACGGCAAGCTAAAATTATTAGATACTTAACCATTTTTTCCATGCTGTTTGAAAAGTATAGTGTTCTCTAAAGTTTCAATATCTGTTGCAACAAGACAGTTTATCAAACCCCACGGTCCTAGGCGAAACAGAAAGTCATCATTTAAAGGTACTTTGTCCCATTCGCAGACCAATAAAATGCAAAGGTTAAATTTCACCGGAATTTGAAAGATAATACTAATTAAGAAATTCCTTCAATACGAAAGGGCTTCAAATTCCTTTTAGTTGGAAAATAACGACCTTTAGTTGTCGAATCGACTTTAGGGATTGCAATTCTTTTAGTAAACAGTCTGATTTTCAAATCCTTCTACCGAATGATGTACGTTTTGTGCTGCGCAAAGACTCAATCAGTTTGATTTTGGTCATTACATGAAGTTGGTTATTGATGTAGAAAAATGCTCATGCACGCTTTCCAGCTCATTGTATGTATGTTATTACCAAAGAAAAAATGAACTCAGTCACTCGATAGTGCCTGACAGTGAAGTCTAAAAAGTAAACGGTTTTTTTTTTTGCATAATTTGAATACTATGACACCACTATCGTTTAAATTTCAAATGAGACATAGTACAAATGTACCTTATTTTTTTTTAAATAAAAAAAAACAACAACATATGTTATCCTCCCTTGTGTTTTAACTACAATTAGCGAATATCTGACAATTTTTTTTAAAATTCGAAAGTTCTCGATCCATTACAAATTTAGTAGTCCTAGTGGTCAATCAATCACAAACTTTGATCCTAATAAGCACATTCCGACAGGAAAGGGTGATAAATAACAGAAACAAATCTTTGAGATTGCGTCTCAGGAGTTCCTTTTCATTTTTTTGCCCATGGAATATAATACTGCAAAGATGTGGGAATTGTTACATAAAGTGCATGTACCGTGTGTTTCCATTCAAAATTCATTTGGGAAAATAAAATTACATATCTTTCAGGTTATCTGATTAACTTTTTTTTGTTACTGTATTTGGCCAAATTTCTTATAATTTTGATGATTCCAGAACCTTGCAGTACCCACCAATACTTATATGCTATCTGGCAAATTATCATATCTATCCGGTCTGGATAGATATCGCGTAGTCCCATATACATCTTTCTGTGTACAGTGCTTGTAACTTTACCAAGACTGGGCCAACTTTCCTTTCATTTTGATGATTCCAGAACCTTGCAGTACACACCAATACTTATATGCTAAATAATCAACCCTTTCTGATTAATTCCACACCGTTTCTTTCACTATGCAATCGCATGACCAGAGCTCAAATTTATCTTTAAGCTTTTACCAACCTTAAATTTAGTGAGCAGTCTTTCCCAAGTCTGGTAAAATCTTTTACACTTCCCCTTGCTGCCTGCTGCGTCGAGATCACTTGAGAAAAAGGAAGATGACAATGAGTAGCCATAATATCTACTTTGTATATCTCCAATACACCCTTTCACGGTTAAGACCACCTTTTTAATTCTTGAGTAAATGTACATTGCGTCATCAAAGTAATGTTGCGTCACTGCCTGCGCTGTGCGATCACATCATATTGACATGGGCGCCATTTTAAATTACGAGTTAACAACTTGTTTACTCGTTATTAAAAATGGCGCTAATGTCAGCGCATGCGCTCTCTCGTAACATGCTCAACTCTCTAATGTCTATCGCAACTCGTATTTCAGATACAGGAGTTCTGTGGTGACGATACATCAGACCCAGATAGCCTACACAACCCCTTAGCACCAAACGTCATGAACAACTTATGCGATAGAGACAGTGCATGGAAGGTCATGAAGGAACGGACAACAGACTTCCTGGTGGATGTACAACCAGTCTCTAACACCGATCCTGTATTTGAGGTCATCCAGCTCTCGTCAGTCAGAAGTGTAGTACTTGTCCTCGACATCAGTGGCAGTATGAGTGTAAGTCTGTGTTCTGTTTTCCTCTCCCTTCCCCTCTCTTTCTCCCTCTCTCTCTTATTCTCCAATATTGTAGTATATTTAATATGTCACCGGTCTGTGGATCACATCATTCGCCGTTCGAGACCCAGCCGAGGCATAAATGTCCTTAAAAAAAACATTAATCTACATTTGCCACTCTCCACCCAAGCTGAAGTATATGGGTAGTAGGTAAAAACTATTTTATTGATCGTTTTCAGCAAATTAGGGTATATCGGCCAGTTTGGAATTTAAATCGTTGTTGCGTCAATGAAACTGGACGATTAAAATCGACAGGGCCTTAATATGCCCATACAATGAGCCTTTAAAAATGTTATATTTTACCATATTTCACCATGACATCACATGCTTCTGTTTTTAGGGGAACCGATTTGACCTAATGGTAACGTCATCTTCTGATTACATCATGAGTGTCATTCCCTCAGGCAGCAAGCTCGGAATCGTAGTCTTCGACTCGACATCACATATCAGAGCAAACCTTGCGGATATTACCGATACCGCTTCGCGTCAAAGACTCGTCAATGATTTACCA
>BEXV01000587.1:55083-77162 GCA_003118195.1 Hemicentrotus pulcherrimus | reverse complement strand
GGGGGGCTATGTCGGATACATCCGAATGGACCCCAATCTCTTCTCCGAGCTCCTGCTCCGAGTGACCCCTCGAAGCACCAAGTGCCCAAGGTGTGTGTCTTCATTTCTGCCATAACAAATTCTTGGTTTTGCTTTGTATTTGCTTTAAAATTTACGACTTCCGGGTGGCAGTCAACAGCATATCCACGTTCATGCCGGAGGTCTGCACCGCCATCTACAAGGAACATAAGGAGGAGATGTTCAACATGCCCTCCACACAGGACGAGTGGAAAGCCGTCGCCAGCCAGTTTGGAACGCGATGGAACTTTTACCACTGTTATTGTGGAGAACGGCTTCGGATATTGGCTCACCGGTGGCGGTGCTTACTCACCACCCTGCTGTTGGAGTCTGACAGGGTGATTCGCGCTGTGTTGGGCTGCCTCACCCTTCACAATTGGCTGCGAAAGCGCGGGCCCGGACTACAGAACCTTAATTTGGACCACGAGGATGAGGATGGCAACGAGGTCCCTGGGGCCTGGAGGAAGGATGTGCAGATGACTGAACCCAACCAGGCGCTCCTCCTGTTTCGCCGAGAACGAGCAGTTGGCCTTTTCCTTTGTCACACCCTCTTCATGTGACCCTTTCTCCGATCCACCAGCATTACCCTCCTCATGATCAGACGCTTTGGCATCACCATCTGACTCTTTTTCGCTCCTCCTCTCCTCTTCCTCTCATCTTCCGCGGCCCGTTTCTGTTGGGCCTCTCTGGCCTTCTTATCCGCTGCCTTTTGGGCTGCAGATGCAGCTGACCCCTTATTCTGTGTCTTCTTCGGCGACATCTTGGAGACGAAATGTTGGCACTCTTCCGTCGGCTCGGTTTTTGTATACTGCATAAATCAGTGCGCACAACGTGCTTACTCGGTACTGTCCACGTGAGTTCTGCGTGCTCATTTGAAAGTTGAACTGGGGAAGTGGCGAGTAAGCACGGACCACGCACTTATCACGTGCGCAGCACGCATGTGCTAAGTGCACCTTCCGTAGAGCAAGTGATCGTGGGAAACAAATTTAAAAACGCACGGAGTCAGTGCGTTGTGCGCTCGTTGGCAGTACCGGGCACGCACGCCACGCGCACTGGGGGTGAATCGGTAGCCCGAACCCAGCGAAAGTTCCTCATGCACTAAAAATGCTACGGTGTGTCTGCGTGCTTCCAAATCCGTACGGAGGCGGTACTCACCACGTACCGATTCCAAAATTTTGCCCACGTTTTTGCACGTAGACAGCACGCACTTGCAAGTACGGCGGGATGTGACCACCGTCTTTATGCGGTGGTCACATCCCACGATCACATGCTCTACGGAAGGAGCACCTAGCACGTGCGTGCTGCGCATGTGATAAGTGTGTGGTCCGTGCTTACTCGCCACTTCCCCAGTTCAACTTTCTAATGAGCACGCATAACTCACGTGGACCGTACAGAGTAAGCAGGTGCTCCGTACTTACAACGCACGTTGTGCGCAATGATTTATGCAGTATACAAAAACCGTACGGAAGAGTGCCAACATTTCGTCTCCAAGATGGAGCCGAAGACGACACAAAATAAGGGGTCAGCTGCATCTGCAGCTCAAAAGGCAGCGGATAAGAAGGCCAGAGAGGCCCAACAGAAACGGGCCGCGGAAGATGAGAGGGCCAGAGAGGAAGAGGAGAGGAGGAGCGAAAAGGAGTCAGATGGTGACGCCAAAGCGTCTGATCATGAGGAGGGTGGTGCTGGTGAATCGGAGAATGGGTCACATGAAAAGGGTGTGACAAAGGAAAAGGCCAACTGCTCGTTCTCGGCGAAACAGGAGGAGCGCCTGGTTGAGTTCTTCTCAGTCAATCCGGTCTTCTTAGATATGTTTCCCAGGGTTTTCCCTTCCCTTGAGGCCCGTCGGCCGACCATCTGGTTGGGTTCAGTCATCTGCACATCCTTCCTCCAGGCCCCGGGGACCTCGTTGCCATCCTCATCCTCGTGGTCCAAATTAAGGTCCTGTAGTCCGGGCCGGCGCTTTCGCAGCCAATTGCGAAGGGTGAGGCAGCCCAACACAACGCGAATCAGCCTGTCAGACTCCAACAGCAGGGTGGTGATTAGGCACCGCCACCGGTGAGCCAATATCCCGAAGCCGTTCTCCACAACCCAACAGGCCCGAGAGGTCCGATAGTTACTCACGCTCTCTTTGTGGGTCATGGCACGGCGACTGTATGGCTTCAAGAGCCACTTTCGCAGGGGAAAAGCATCATCGCCCACAATGAAGTAGGGAAAGTTCCGGTCGTCGCCTGGAAGTGGATCCGGTGCTGGGAATCAAATGGTGCTGTCCTCCAGTGCCCCCCCCCCTGGAGGGTGGACTCATGAAGAAACACACCTTGGGCACTTGGTGATTCGAGGGGTCACTCGGAGCAGGAGCTAGGAGAAGAGATTGGGGTCCATTCGGATGTATCCGACATAGTCCCCCCGCGATTCACGCTCTAGCTCTTGGAACAATGCTTCTAGAGAAAATGGGAATGTCGTCCTATATACTTCAACATACTCACCAAGTTTTTCGTACGTGCACGCATTTACAACTTGCGAGTGAGTAAGGACACCGTACGTGAGTAGCACGTGTAAGTACGGCCTCCGTAAGATAACGTGGCAACCGCACGGAGACCGTAATTAGAGAATTTGCATGTGAATTGAGTGTACCAGTTACTAGGATCCTTAATATATCTTTTAGACAAGGAGTTGTCCCTTCACAGTGGAGATCCGCTCAAGTAACTCCTATTCCAAAATCGCACCCACCTTGTATAAATAATCTGCGTCCTATAGCTTTGACTTCACATTTTTCTAAGTTAGCTGAATCTTTTATGGCTCAATGGTTATTAAAAGATATTGAGAAACTCATGGATATACATCAGTTCGGTAACAGACCAGGGTTATCTACTACANCAACGTACGATGCACGCAACCGCTCTAGGCCAGGCGTGGCGTGCGGGCCACGTACTTACACCGTGCATGTGACGTGCTTTGCCGGTACTCCCTCCCTGCCTTTGCAACTCCCTCCCTACGTTTTCAGAAAACGTGGCGGCCATGGCCTCCCCAAAAACCGTACGGACTTAAAACACGCACGGTGGGATGTGACCAACGCTTTAGGATCTTGAGATCCGTCTGTGTATATATGAAGGTGTCTTTTATATCTAGTGTTTATTACTTCTAAAGATTTGGCTTTTTGATAGTGTGGGTTGTCATTCTTGCTGATTTGGAGATGGTAGGTGGTATGTAATGCCATGGTGGAAATGGTATTGGTCTATTTTCTTCAACCTCATCCGATTCTTGAACTATTTTCTCATTTAATATTCTAAAACCAAAAGGCTTTTTTTACTTTTTGGACCGGGTGTTGGGGAGTAGATTTCACTTTAAAATAATATTTATTCGTCAGCATTTTTCTCCTTATGCCTAGTGGTTCTTCTCCTGTTTCTTTAAGCAGGGATTGTAACGAAGTTCCAATAGGGCCACCAGTTATAATTTTTAAAGCCTGATATTGTACTGAGTTCAACGTATTCTTCACTAAGTTTGAAGCCGAATTATATGCTTCACATCCATAGTCAAACAGTTAACGTATTAATGGTTTATATGCTATAAGCATAGAGTGGGAGTCATTTCCCCATGATATACCAGTTATTTTCTTTGAAATATTCTATTTTATTTTACATCTTTTTACTATATCCTGAATATGTGGTCTCCAACTTAATTTTTTATCAAACATTGAGCCTAGGAATTTGTGCTCCTGTACAGAAGGTAAGGCTACTCCTTCAAGTTTCAGTTCGCATTTTTTATTACTGTTTGTAAATAGAAGTGAAACTATTTTTTCCTGAGATATTGAAATTCCCCAGTATTTAAACCATTCATTTAACCGATGTAAGTATGTTTGTACTTTGTTTTGAACAAACTTTTCATTTTTACCTGATTTCATATGGCACAGTCATCTGCAAATAATGATATATTCACTTCCTTTTCCAATGGTATATCATGCATCAAAGGGAGTGGAGAATGTGCTTATAAAGCGCTTTTCAAAACCGAAGGTCCTCTCAAAGCGCTTTACAGATATATATATATATATATATATTATTACCCCGGTCATAGGCCTATGACCGGGGTAATAATATATATACATCTGTAAAGCGCTTTGAGAGGGCCTTCGGTCTTGAAAAGCGCTATATAAGAACTAGCTACTATTATTATTATTATATGTCATTTGATATCGACACTTTATAGCTTAAGTTACAGAATAATAAGACAAATAATTTACTTTTAAACATAATTTTTGTTTACATTGCTCATGAGTCTAAAGTTTTCCCTTATCATCAATCAAGTCATTTATACATCTGATGCCGTTTTCATAAGACAATATTTTGACTATTAACATTATTGTACGATAAGCTAGATCATGATCTTGCACGACGAATACTACAGTTCATATTTCCAATGAAATCTTCGAAGAAAAGTGAGCTAACTATGCCAAATATGCAATGCAGATTGATGCCAAACTCCAACTTGTACATGTAATGCTCGACCTGTAAACATTTAAAACCACAACTATAAACATATTTACACAAATATTTTTTGTTAGGTTACTTATCATAAATGTAAACCGCACATCAAGAATTGATCTGGAACTGCGGCCGAGTGGTTTTTGGACCAAGGTAAGGTTCTGGTTAGTAACATTTTCAAGAGGCTCTGAACTCTAACTAGAAGACATCACTCTTTCTAGTTGGCTGTCTGAGATAGTTTCCTGAACATCATCCGATACGTTAGCATCAGTGAACAAGACCGATTTATCAGCTCATTTCTCTTAACATGCCACTGACGCTGTCAGATGTCGATTGCTCAGCATTTTCTACCTGTACTTTGGCTCCACGCGATGTTAATGGAACATCTCTGGCATCAAGTTTTGCGGATGATGATGTTGATCCTCTTGTCGAGATCACCTTTAGACATAGCCATATTATTTTCTTCACTTGTTCGCGAGTAGCGTTTGACCGAATTTTCTGACCTGTGGCTGGAGACAGTCATAATATGGCCCGAATTCACGAAGGAGGTTTGTCGACAAACCTAGGTTTATGTACGTCATATGACGCGTTTTTGACGCATTTTGACGCGATTTTACAAACCTGGTTTGTAAAAACGCGTTGAAACGCGTCATATGACGCACGAAAACCTGGGTTTGTCGACAAACCTCCTTTGTGAATTCGAGCCATCGTCTCTGGAGTCTGGAAGCGAAGCCAGTATGATCAAAACGAGTGACACTTGTATCTCGTAGTGAGTGATTCCTTGCTGATGGATTTCATCATCACCTCCAGGGTGTTTGAACTGATCGGTGCAGTGTCATACCACCGATCTTGTTTCCCAGCTTCGGATTTCTTTTTTGGGCGTTGCCATTGGAATGGCTAATCGGGGCGAAGTTTAGACAAGTATTCTTTTACGAATTTGACTGGACACACATTGTCAGCATCTCCATGCACGGGCGTGCATTTCTCCACCCTGGCTCTTACGGGAATCCAAAGCATTATGTTTGGTGGCTTTGTCAATTAGAGTGAAATATTCAGACTCTGAGTTTTCATTGTGTAGTGTTAGGTCACTTTTCCTAATATTCCGTAAATTCTTCATACCACGAATTGTGAATTGTAGTATACAGGCAATGAATGCTCTGCGCTGAAGACCCTTGGGCTCTGACAAGTCCAAATGTTCATCGACTTTGTTTTAATCATCATCACTTATTGGAGAGTGATGTTTCACTTCCGCTGTGCCAATTTATTTCAACTTTGCTATTTCTGCTTTGAAAGCGTGATTGGAACGACTGAACTCACCACTTTTTACGATGTCTAACATCCTTGGTTAAAATTGAGTGGCGTTGCAGTCCAAATCTGATGGAAAATAAACTTTTCCCAGAGTAATCCTCTCTTTTTTTTTTCTTTTTTTTTTTGCAGCAGTGTAGAATCTCGCCAAAACACTGCCCAAATCTTGATTTGAAAATTCCTCTAAATTTACGTTAGTCACTCTGCAGAATTCAGGAAAATAATCCATTCACTTTCTTCGTAGTGAAATTAAATTTTATCACGTGACCACCAATTGATTACTCATGTATTTAGAAATCTCATGAATATTCATAGAAGGGATACAAATTGAAATAATCACTCCGACAGCGATGGAGGTGCTATATAAATAGCCCTGGTGTCCCCTTTTCAAAGAATACTTCCACCTGTTTATCACGGAGTGCACTGCTTGTGTATAAATAGGGACTTTTAAATTTGCGTGGACTGATGCGTGTGACGTCCATTCAAGGCAGTGCAGGGACGTCGACCGTAGCAATCCCCATGTCTTCGTGCGAATCTTAAAGTCCCTACTGAATAATGATTACATCACTTTATATCGAAAAGGCTCTGCCTATTATGCATTTGTACATACACTCATAGAAAGTGTTTCATATTTTTGCATTCGATATTTCTTAATTCAGCCTTCTGTCTTATTCTAAGTAGCTCGTTGAATCAAGACCATAGACAAATTTCATAGTGTTTATACAAACGCAATAAAGAACTCGTAAAAGAAAGTCATACGGTCTAATGTGGGAAATACCTAATTGTTTACAGCATATCGAACACTGTACAACCTGTCTGCTACCCGACTCAGGGACAATGCAACAATTTGAAAAAAAAAATATGAAAATTTTCAATTCGATTTTGATTTCTTTTTCCTATGCACAACTTTCGGATAGCGAGCGCGATTTTTTCTCTCCAAGTTATGGTCTTTAGTGATAAAGCATAAATCTTCGTACTTTATCATCTATGATTTTCATCAGGGTCTGACTTAAGCGGAAATGACGGAACATATTCAGGGTACTTCCTAAGCTTCACTTCTAATGGTAGATATAACGTTCAGGTCAATGTCATCGGCTATGATGTCTCAACAAATCGGAGAGGTATGTGAAACGATCTTTCACTTTTCCTATGGTTCGTATACTTTAGGCCTATAGATTAAAAGATAAATCATCTGTAATTGGTACAAGATAGAGAAATTCATTCCTTCCGTGTACATATTTGTAATCATTTTAATTTTACATTAAATAAAGAAATCATAGCATACTTTATATACGGCACGGGATCTGGGAAGGTCTATCCCGAGACAAAGTTACAGGATCTCTTTAAAAAAAGTCCCTGGTTCGATCCGTGCTAGGTGCATACATCCGTAGACAAAGTGTTTTATCCCTCGATATTCACTCAGGTGTAAATGGATATCTTGCAATGTTGCAGAAATATTTAACTACAGGGCCTTCCGGAATAGCAAAATTGTTAATGATGAGGCAGCTATGAGTACATGAGACCAAATTTGTATTACCATTAATTACCATTGTTCCATCAAAATACAAAATCTTGGAATATATTGACTCGTTCTAGGACACTTACACCCTGGACATCCATCCCCCGGATAACGAGCCAGATAACCACCCACAGTCAACTGCCCCCTGACAAATACCCCCAGAAAACTACCCCTAGGACAATAACCCCCTAGGACAACTACCTACGGATAACTACCCCCGGACAATCAACCCTGGACAACTACTCCTATGATAGGTTTCCGGGGGTTGTTGTCCCAGATGATGGTTGTCGTAGGGGTAGTTGTCCGGGTGGAAGTTGTCCCAGGGGGTAGTTGTCCTAGGGGGTAGTTGTCTAGGGGGGAATTGTCCTAAGTGGTAGTTGACTGGGGTGGTGATCCGGGGGGGGGTGGATGTCTAGGGGGTAGGTGTCCGAATACGATATTGACTTATCCAGTCGGAAAAATTTATTTGAAGAAATTTTATGACAATTTGGACACATTTTCCCTTCTATTTTATTGCATCCAGGAAAAAGGTCAGCTGAACTGGAAGAGGAAACCACAGCGGAGCCATCCTTTATGCGTACAGCATCGGGAGGAGTCTTCAAGGTCCAAGGCTACACTCCCAACGCCGCTGATATTCTACCACCTTCCCGTATCCAGGATCTGGTCTATACATCTTTCTCCTATGACAACAGCACGGTGACTCTCAGCTGGACTGCTGTAGGAGACGACTTGGACCAAGGGACGGGTAAGCAATATTCATGTATTAAGGGTCTTTAGAGGCGGTACTATCGAAGGAGAGGAGAAATGGAAGGGTGAAGGTGGTAAAGTGCCGTTAAAGTGCTCCTTTTGCGCAGGACAAAATGTCCCTTTTTGAATACCTTCTTTTCTTTTCGAAGTGTCCCTTCTCACAAATGCCCCTCCTTACCTCTGATAAGTGCCCCTACTCAACTCTGATAGGTGTCCTTTTTACTTTGACAAGTGCACTTTATCCTTCGTAATAAATGTCACTCTCTCCTTTGTATTGATGCCTCTTTTAACCTCTGATAAGTTCCCCTTTTACTGTGATAAATACCCTTTTCCTTTCTAACAAGTGCCAATTTTCCTTTTTGATAGATGATTTTTTGACCTTATGTGCCTCTTCCCCATTTCTTATAAATATCCCACTTTGACTTTAATAAGTTCCCCTATCCAAAGCCAATACAGGCCCATTGTCTTTTATAAAGTGTGCCTCCTGCAGTCATATAAAGAGTTATTTCTAGTTTTAAAAATAGTAACAACGGAGGGTATATGCTAATGTCTTATGTCTTGTATTATATTTGCCTTAAAGTTATTTTTTCGAGAAAGTTCCGTTTTTGTTGGTGCCCCCGTGAAAGAAGCTACGCTGACCCTGGACTTTAGCACTGATTGAAAAAATCAGGGAAAGAGCAGCTGAGGAAAAACGGGAAGGATATTATGTATAATCAAATAAAAATCAAAGTGCTGAGGAGGTATTAAGGAAAAGTTCATAAATTAATGAGCTGTGGAAATATTATACAACTAAACTGCGAACCTCACAGTGAATGCACTCACATTAAGATGTTTTGTGTGCACTAGAGCTGAGCATGTCCATAATTCCTGCTACTGTTTCAATTTTCACCATAAAGCATACAATTACGAACTCCGCTATTCCACCAACTTCAATGACGTCCGAAACAACTTCAGCAATAGTCATGAGGTGACGCAGGATCAACTCGTCTACGGGAACCTATCCTTTATCAGCCCGGCAGGGATTATTGAGACCATTACTATTTCCCTCCCTGAGAGGGAAAAAGATATCATCTACTATTTCGCAATTCGAGCTTGGGACGAGGTAGGGAACGGAGGGGACTTGTCCAATATCGCTTCCCTGTTGATCCGCTACATACCGGTGTCTGTAGGCCTACCATCCACCGAATCACTACCAACGTCTGTACCCACCACCATTGAGCCAATACCGGTGTCTGTAACCACCATCAAACCAACTGGGCTAGACAACCTGGCCCTTATCATCGGGTTGTGCTGTGCAGTGGGTGTGGTAATCATCGTTGGAGTTGTCATGATGTGCGTATACTTTTACCGGAAAAAACACACTGGAGAGATGAAATTTGAGTCAGCATCAACTCTGGCAGGGCTGCAAGACGTAGAGGGGATGCATCAGAATCCAACGTACGATAACCCTACTTTTTCTACTAAATGATTTACTCTCTAGAATTACACGGTAGTGGAAATCACATCTAAATTAGTCATAATTGGGATCACTTCTTTGTTTCACAAGAAATTCGCTACTAAATAGGTGAGATTTATTTAGTATCATTTGTTTACATTAATTGTTCAAATGCACGTTGGACGTGGATATATACATTCTGCACATATCCCAAAGGATTACACTTTATAGACCCATTTTTTAATCAAAGAAAGGCTTGTTTAGATATGACTTGTGAAAACTAAATGATATAATAAGATTCACATGTCTGAAGCTTTGAACACAGAGGTCAAAGAATACATACGCGCAAGTCATCATTCTGTTGCGGGTAGTTGCCATTCAATTAACACGAAATTTAAAACACCGGCGGCTTTTTTTCCGGCGGTTTACCATGCCATGCCATATCTGAACAAGCCTCAATAATTTGTAATGAAATTGTCGAATAATGATCATGCAGTTTAACTGTGAAAGGACTGTCGAGATGTCATAGTTACTTCGATTTGGGTGAAAATCCGCCCTAATAGGCAACAATTGTGGAATTCAATCACAAAAGAAAAGAGTTATGAAAAAAATTACTCTAGAATTGATAATTTGGGGTGGGTTTAATTCCAAAGACAGTTATTCGTAATATGACTTCTGACAAGAGTGATTTTCATCCCTCTGCATGTGATTGGTACCTATCCAATATGAACAAATAGGATGTAGCTGATCTATCCATGTCTGAGAGGGACTGGTTTGATCAATTCGGATATTGAATATTGGTCTGGGAATTCCATTTGCAAAGAGACCGACGAAAGTTATCAATGATAGCACAAATGCTTCCTATCACTCATCGTTCACCTGTCAATACGCAGATTTTTTTTCTTCAATTTCCTTCCAAAACTACAATCGGTCAAAACTCCTTACGTTGTAATTGAATTAAGTTATAGAATCGCCTAAACAATGATATTCAACAAAGTAAAACTGTTGATATTGTTAAATAACGGTTGAAGAATGAAACATTCTTGTATTAAAAACGAAAAACGCCCATAATGAAACAATTTGCTCCTTATGTTTGTTAATACTATAAAGCGCCGGCTAGGGGCGCATATAGGGACGCAGTGTCGCTGGACACCGCGGCGTGTCCTGTGTGCGCTCATGGCTGGTGCTTTGTTGTAAATGTCTTATGCTCACATATAGGTCTTTATAATTTTTTTCTTGTATATATTTGTTTTTTCGTGTATATTGTTTTTGTTAATTTCTCCAATTTCCCGATATATATGTCATGGTCACTAGTTTGTATTCATGCTTCTGTATGGGGCTCCTAACCCCATGTTTTTGCAAAAATATATTTTCATGAATTATTGTATATGTATCTTTATGGTTGAAATAAATTGAATCGATTGAATTAAATTGAATTGATAGACTATGTTGTAAGCAGGATAGAATTGCACTTCTTTTGAAAATCCTCACCGTTGTATATAATCTCCCAAATTTGCTTGTTATTACAAACAGCGAAAAGAGCATAACACCGATATTGACACAGATGATTTCACAGACACGTGGCTTCAGAATTTTTCCCAAAAGATATGTTGTCCCATTCAAATATGAGAATATTCTAGAATTTTTTTCTAATGGATCATTGCTTCTAGAACGTTTTTCCTTTAACATGGCAATCATAATAAAGTATACATTTTCTAATACGTTATTTTCCCACTTACCAGAAATCATCCATCATATATATATTTGTCAAGGTTTAGGAATTCAGTTCAGTAAAAGAATCCAAGAAAATTAAGTGTATATATTTGCTTGCTGTTTGTTTTGTTTTGTAAGGTAGAGGGGCTTACTGATTCATTCGGATGATTCTTTACTGTTTCATGCTTCAGCTACAGGGTTCTTTCAAAGGTTCAACAATAAAGTATCATCTATCAGTTTACTGTTATTATTCAGTGATAATCTCGTTTTTCTCCGACGATATCAATATATATAACTTTTCACTCATCCCGAAATATGCTTTTAATATCTAAAATTCCATTTTTTAACATTCAAGTCTAACTTGTTATTGCTGATATGAGTTTCTTTGTTCACATATGCTAGGAAAACTCCGCAGAACATTGTACTTGGTTCTGTAGCTGTTGTTTGTATTGCTGTTTTGATAATAATCGATTTACTCAGAATTTTATGCATGATAATCAGAAAGAAAGACCTAAAATTTAATATCAGGTTCTTTTTATTCTATGTTTATGGATATTAAAATTGAAATAAACTTTATTGCAAAATGAAGATAAATGGAATGAGACTTGTAATTTTTAGGGATTGGTAAATTTGAAGACAAGTGCTGAGACTTGTAATTTTTAGGGATCGAAGACAAGTGCAAGCACAATACTAACCTTCCACATTTCCCTATTATCACACCCCCGATTAAGTTGAGGGTGTGATAATAGGGAAATGTAGAAGGTTAGTGAGTGTTGTGTATAAATATGGGTGTTGGTGTGCGTGTGGGTGCTTATGTGTGAATGTGTGTGTATGAATCCTATCCCTTTTGTCCATTTTAACATTCACCTATTTACTTTTCTTTCCTTCACGATAGTTTCTTTTTATGTTTAATCCATTATGTTGGTCATGTTTCCTGGCTAAATATTTTTTTACACTCGAAAGGTTCCATATTTAATATGCCAAGTCTAACTGGCTTATTTTATTTCCATATTCCTCTCTAGATACAGCGAAAGAAGATTAAACTCATTAATAATAGTAATATTAATGATATATACTTCCTGTAAGCGCATTTAACATATTTAATGTAAGATGGAGGGATGCAATAAAACTGGTCAAAAATCTGAACTAAATGTTTGTATATACAATGTTAGAACCTTGAGAACCGAGGAAAGTTAAAAAGTTTGTTGGGTGAACTAGAGGGATTCAAATGGGACGTTATCGGGCTTGCTGAAACTAAGAGACAAGGAGAAGGATTGACAGAACTTAAAGGAGACACGTGGCTCTACAACAAGGGAAAAACAGAGGATGACGAAAATGCAAAAGGGATTGGATTTCTTATCCATAACGAATTCAAGGACTATGTAAAAGAAGTTAAAAGCTATTCAAACAGGGTAGCAGCCATGGAAATACAATTGGCGGGAAAGGATGAAATATGCATCATACAAGTTTATGCGCCCACAAGGGATCATGATTATATAACAGTGGGGTAATTCTATGAAGATATCAATAAAGCCATTACAGACAATTCGGGTACCTACACAGTACTTATGGCTGATTTCAACGCGACAATCGGACAACGTGAAAGAGGGGAAGAAAATATCATGGGATCATTCAGCTACGGAGAAAGAAACAGGAGAGGTGAAAGGATGATAGAATTTGCAATGGAATATAAACTTAAAGTGACCAATACATACTATAAGAAACACAAGAGTCGGTACTGGACCTGGGAGAGTCCAAAATGGAGTCACTAAAAACAAGAGAGATTTCATACTTAGTAACCAGCGAGGGATAGTCAAGAACTGTGAAGTCATCACCAATGTAGATATTGCAAGTGATCATAGAATGGTCAGAGTCAATATAAGCATCAACAAGAAACTAGCCAGGCTAATATTTATTCAAAATAATAGGAAGACACGGATTAACATCATGAAGCTTCATTTTTTCTCCTTTTTTCCCCCCGCCCCGATTTTTTTTCTTTTTTTTTGTAAGTTTCTTTTTCCTTGAACTATCTCGACAGATTATTTTCCCGTACTTTGATTGTCCCCGATTTTTTTTTAAATTTCGGGCAAAAAAAAATATGGACCCCCCCAATAAAAAAAAGAAGAACAGGCTATCTAACATAACAGTTATGGATTGGCAAGGGGTATTTAACATTTGTTGGACCTGAAGGTAGTTATATTTTCCCTTGTGACCATATTTTCCCTCAGCGCTGTGCGCTTCGGGAAAAATATAACAACTTGTGAAATATGACTCCCTTCAGCGATCCAAATAATGTTATATTACACCCCCTGCCAGTCAATAACTGTATAATATTTTGTTATATCTTTTTGATGGTTTACATGAACAGTAGTTCTACTTTCATTTTTCCTGAGTGTAAATGGGAAACTTGAGCCTGAACCTGAGCCTGAATTGGAACGTGATCACATAAATACATATAAGGCTATACTATTAAACTTAAACTCACCCTCACCTTCATCATTATCATCATTACTGCTTGTGCTTGATGAATAAAAGCTATAAATAATTATGTCTAAATTGCAACTTTATATATATTATAGCTCGATTCCGACAATCGTGCGCTTCTAATTCGTAAAGATTTCAAACGCTTTGGTTGGGGTNGATGACAAAGTTAATTGTAGTTGTAATAATGCTAATGATAATGACGATGATGATTATAATTATAATAATCATCATCATCATCATAATAATAAATAACATTAATAACGATAGCAACAATAACAACAACAAAGCTACTACTACTGTTACTACTACTACTAATAATAATAGTAAAATAATAAAAATCATATTCCACATACTTAGAATCTTGCTCTACGATTGGTCAAAAGTAAATCACGTGATGAAAGATAGTTCGCCCATTATTAGTGGGAGAAGCAAAGAGTTCGTTACTGTGTAGATAGTACTACTATATACAAAGTGCAACGCACTTCCACTGAAGGAAGAGGTACTATCTACACAGGGCAAGGCACTTTCACTGAAGATTATCCAAAAGCACACTAAAACAGGCTTAAATTAAGCGCGCATTACTAATGAGCGTAATTAAAACAAACACATGCGCGCACCGTACCCTCAAGGGTTTGGGTTAAACTGTTTAATTTTTTTTGGTGTGAATTTGGGCAAGGTGTCTTTTATGTTGACGCATACACGTCCTTTTCTTTTTGTAGTTAAATTGTTTTAGATGTGGAATATAAAGCAAGTAATCACCTTTTGGTTTCAGGCAATGGCAAACTATCACTTCCTAGTCGATCAGAATGTATACGCTATCTTTCCTCAGCTTCGCTTCGAAAAGATAGCTACATCCAGATCGACTCAGAAGTGAAAGTTTGTCCCATCACTTCACCAACGGTAGTTATTTGATTATTACCTGGAATTATATAGTACTTATAAGACGAAATACCGTCTTCAAGTTTTTTTTTTACAGCTATTAGTACCACACTAATCGGATTCACCCACGCAAAATGTGCACCATCTGCACTCCATGGGGAGTACTTCTAACAAAAGGTAAGAGGGTGTATAGCAATTACTAACAAAGACTTTCGTCATGCATCCAGGTCCCAATTTCTCTCCTGGGTATGGAGTGCCAAATGTAGATTAACGTCTTGCCAATTCAATGACATTTGTGCCATGTCGGAGATCAAACCCTCGATCTTTGCATTTCAAGTCAAGTGCTTAAACCTATCACCTACGACATCACTACAAACGACATGATATTTTTAGTCTGTACAGGAAAGCCTCATTCCTTAAAATTCAGGTCTATAGATAGCCTTAAAGAGGCATGTTTCCCGTATTCCAGAGGGCGTTCAAAATACGTACCCACTGGCGGACGGTGCTAGCTGCCTATTGCACCAACACAATACGGATCTTACGCATGTGGCATGTTCTGAATGCCCGCTCGATGCCGATTATCGCATACATGTGCCGAAGTAATACCAATCGCAGTTTGGCTCTAAGATTCGGCTGCCGTTTCCACCCAGTTTCGTGACATCACGATCGGCAGCGATTATCTGGCTTGGCAAAGGCAGGCCAGGTCGCGCGTACTTTGATTGACAGCTGTATGCAAATTAGAAGTCGATCTTCGGAACCAAGATGGCGATGACTAGAGCAGCGATTAACGACACTGTCGGGAACATGCCCCTTTAACATAATAAGACGCTGAAGTAGTCAAAAAATATCTTCCTTTCGGCTAACTATTGGTTGAGGGGGGCAAGTATAGATTAATGAATTAATAATGCCCATGAATATCGGTGCCGAAGCAGGGATTCTATTTCGGTAACTTATCAACTGTACCACAACAACTCCAATTAACTAACCTTTACATGAATTACATCCGTAGTCACAAACCTGACAGAGGGCCTTGGATTCCACCGGAAACCTTGGTATACACTATGAACATGACTGACAAAGAAAGCGGACAAAATATACAGTTCCTCAGGTAGACAAAGGAACATCCCTTCACTGCTATTATGCAAAAATGTGTAGAACAAGTGTCACATGCATATTCACCCGTTCTACACATTTTTATATAATAGCAGTGAAGGGATGTTCCTTTGTCTACCTGAGGAACTGTATATTTTATCCGCTTTCTTTGTCTGTCATGTTCATAGTGATAGGTGCCACTTCAGTAGGTGCTGTCGAGCTTTGAAACACCATGGTTGTATTCCTACCAGGACTGATTCCTTCAGAGCATTGGGTGTTCTCAGCCGACGATGATAGCAGTTGCCATAGTAGCAGTCTTCGGAGTGGCTGTATTGTATGGATGACAGTCAACATCATCATCATCATCGTAAATTTAATTGCGCACATATCCATCTCATAGGATGTTCAAAGCGGCGACAACGTACCGTTTATAGGCTCTTGCAAGCTTTCCCGAAGAAGCTGAAATTCATTCAATGGATAACATTTTACCAGGTACCCATATTTCCATCTAATTTGAGTGTGGCAAACAGAAATCAATAACTTGCCAAAAAACATTGGTGCAGCTAAGTCTTGAACCGCGAAACATTTTGTTCCATTAATAATCTGTTTTATTAGATTAAGTGATTGTTACATCAATGTCAATTTCGTTGCTGGTTACTGTGGTACGCTCATTTGGGCAACTCATTTGATCTAAAGGGGGCGCTAGAGCCATAGAAGAGCCGGGCTGGGTTGATTAATTGTATACACATGGTTGGGTTAAATAGCATTAATTATGTTTCCAAAAGTATGCCGTTAACGGGTAAACAACCCCTGGTTTGACCATGGACCTACTAGTAGGTCCATGGTTTGACAAAGTTTATGCTTATCTTTAATTTGGAGGTCTCGGGATATCCAGCTCCAAAGAAGAGGAAGGGCATGACGTCACCCTGACATTATATTCTGTAGGTTGGGCTATACTTACATGGTGGGCAGGACATTGCATTCGTGGGTCTTCTTGGTCGATTGGTTGTTACAAGAAATAAATGTTGTTGTATAATGCAATCATGCATAGGTAATAAGTATTTGACATTACAAAGAGAATGTTAGCTTATTGGGCATTTTTTAAAATTTCTTATCGAAGTGTTGGTTAATGCAGCCCAAATATGCTGTGGTAACTTGATGGTATATTGACAAAACTATGCTTTAGAGCAATAAAGATATGTATTGCTTGATTAAATGATTCCCAGTAATCTAATATTTTATCTTAATTTTGTGCGATCTCCAGGTGCAAGATCGTTTTAGTAGGGGAGAATTGTAGTGGTACGCTCATTTGGGCAACTCATTTGATCTACAGGGGGCGTTAGAGCCATAGAAGAGCCGGGCTGTGTTGATTAATTGTATACACCTAAAAGTTAAATAGCATTAATTATGTTTCCAATAGTATTCCGGGAACGGGTAAACAACCCCTGGTTTTGAATTCTTGCATTAGATCAAAGTGTTCATTTCGATAAGCACGTTGGAAATGAATTCCTGCATTAAGATGTACAGGTGTTCATTTCCGATAACACGTTAGACAAAAGACTGCTTTTTCCGGGTACGCGATATTCTCGCGAAGAGATAGACTCCTCCCATTTTTGTCGGTAACTAGTTCAAATCACTCTTATCTATTATGCTTTGTCATTGGTTATAATTAATTAAAGTGTAACTCCTCCCTTAATTGGTCGGATGACCTAAGGATAATTTTTTATATCCCGTCTTGTAATTGGTTGACTTCGTAAGGGTCCTTCTGGTTGGCTAGTAATATCACGTGATATCTAAGCCACGTCGGGTGCCGCAGTATTTACATGCCACGTGCGGAATTTTGTTTGAGAGTTTATTTCATTCCGCTTACATGTTTAAGATGTACTACTAGTTTACTGTCGATATAGCCGCCCAGCCTCTGAGAGAAGCAGTTTATATTTAAAATGTTTCAAAAATAATTACTCTTTGTTTGTAACGATTGGAGCTTCGGCTGACTTATATGATTAAGAAAGTGGACTTCAACTGTATATCCGAGCTTCTTTTGTTTTTATTTATATTTGAACTTGTCGTCTCCAAACCATTAACTGGCCCTCCACACTATACTCGAAGGATTGGAAATTTGTTTTAAAGCACAGATGTATGGTTAAAAACAAACTTGAGTTCTGGGAAAAAAAGAAAAGAAAATGACTTCTCACAGAATCAAACGAAATTTACACTGAATGTTCAAAATTACAAATAAATGTAATTTGCCAAAAAAAAATTGTGGTAGAAAATGTATACTGGCTGAGTAATGAGCATAGAAAGATAAAGAAATAAAGGTAAGTAGACCCGACACCATTTGTGTAGTCTCAAATACATCTTTATGTGTACAGTGTTTATTACTTTACCAAGACTGGGACAATTTTTTATTATGATTTTGATGACTGCAGAACCTTGCCGTACACACCAATACTTTTCTGATCCATCCCACACCTTTTCTTTCACAATGCAATCGCATGACCAGAACTCTACTTTATCTTTAAGAAAGATCTACTCTGTCTTTTTAAACTTACAATTGAATAAATGTATTAAAAAAAAAACGTATCATACACACCAATCAATGGTTACAACGCTTCTTAGTGAGTTTTAAAGGTATTACGAAGTTTTGGGAAATTTTGAAAATTGGCTGCAGAGTGATTCTTTACAACTTTGATATATGTGGATGCCCCTGTGGATGGTCTATTAGCACTAGAAAATTTAGCTCCTAAAACACTTCTGCTTTCGAGAAAAATAAAATGTTGATGAATAGCAAATAGCGCCTACGGCCGTACAATAGTAGCTGCTACTATGAAAGTCTCAGAGTGTGTAGTTTAGATATATATTTTCCAACGGAAAGACATAATTTGTCGATTGCAGTCAAGATACATTGTTATAAAGCTAATTTAATATCTTGACCTTGAGAGGGAGCTATACAACAAAAAGAGTTCATTATTTACATTTTCATCACTTAAGACTCGATTTCAACCGCGACAACGATCACTGAATATTTACAGGATCACATATGCTTCCAATATATTTATTTGAACCAAATTCATGACCCCATACCAAACCTTTGTATTATCTTTAAAGTGACGGCTTTTTACAAAGGGGAAAAACCCGGAGGGGTGGGGGTAAACTTACATTGTAGAAAAAGGGTGGGGTCAGAAGAAAAGATTGGAAAGAAAAGTGAAAATGTGTATGTGTTCTTTTTGTGTGTAAGGGGTGTTTGTGTATGTATTTTGTGTTTGTGCGTGTACACATTTTTGTAATTGTTAGTTCCAAATCGTGTTGTACATTTATTTACTGTCAGTGTGTATATGGCGTGTGCGAGCGACTTTGTTCTTTTCCAAGGGGCCTTTAATTTAAAAGTGTTTGGAATTATGGGGTCTTCTTCTTCGTATCGAGTCACTAGTTTACACAAGTCCCGTCGCGTCCCGTCCAGTGCCCCACGCAGGCTGTGGTACGGCAGTTCACGACTTCCAGGTCATCTTGGGTGCATGGCAAGACAGGAGTGGGCAGACTAGCAGGTGTTCCATTGTCTGTTCCTGGCCGCATTCACATGCTGTTTGCTCGTCTCCACAACCCCACCTCTGCATTAGGACTGTATTGTCCGCAACCAGTTCTTAGACGGATGAGACTTTGCACTGTGTCACCCGATTTTTCAGGTACCCACAAAAAGCCCCTTTTTACAGAGGACAAGTGTCCCTTTTCCTTTTCTAATAACTGTCCCTTTCCTCTCTTTTCATCTCTCGTGAGTTCGTGTTTCAGGTGCAAGAAATTCCCCCTTTCACCTGTGATATTTTTGCCCTTTTTATACTTTGACTCGTGCCTCTTTTCCTCTTTAATAAGTGTACCTTTCCCTTTTTGATAAGAACCCCCTTCTCCTTCTCTCAATTGCCATTTTTCATCTCTAATAAGTAAGTGTTTTATTTTGACAGATGCCCCTTTTCTTTCCTAGTACAAATTAAAGTACCATATTCCCTTCGGATAAGTGCCCCTTTTCCTTTATGAGCCCCTCCAGCAAAATTTTGAAAGGTACCCTTCTCCTTTTACAGAAACCCCATTTCCATTCTCACATGTAATAAAAACGAATTTTGTCATAGTCATTGCCATTAACGCTGCGAATACAAACACAAAGGGGGAAATCCCTTAATGATTCCCAAATATGATGTCATGGTACGAGAATTTTGAAACGTAGTATACACTCTACATCATCATAACAAAAATCCGCCGCGGGTTCGCCAGTTCATATCTAAACGAGCCTTAAGTCTTCAAGCTGATGTATGCAAACCAAAACGAACTTAGTCGCTCTTGATAAACAAACTGCGATTCTGCATGAATATCAAGGATTATAATTTTCGTTTCTTTCGAAGCAAATCACAGTTTGCCAGCACATGAGAAACATAACCAAAAAGACGGTATCAAGACATATCTTACGATCTCCTGAGACTTACGGTATACTCTAAAGTGTATCTGCTGAAAGGAAGATGGAATATCAAAATAGGATACCCTTTCTCTTACTGCTGAAGATATGTCTTGTAGGAGTGGTAACGTCCCAGAAGAATATCATTAACCTGGAAAATGGCGCCTACTCGAATCTACTCATCGCAATCGACAGGAATGTGCCTGAGGATCTGAACATCATCGATAATCTCAAAGTAAGGAGGTTCGATAATGAGTTAATTTTCGTCTCATAGTTTATTTCTTGTAATTGTCAGTTCATTAAATCGAAGACTGAGACTGGAGAATGATAATGTCACTACGAATTATCAATGTTAATACATTATTATCATTACAAACATGATTTTGTAGTTTAAGACGATTTTCTGAATTCTACTGGAAGGCATCCCTCAGTTATTTTTTCACGTCATAAACATTTCCCATTTGTTGAATCACTCTCAAATTTCAGCCCTCTAACAATTTATGATTTGCTTAGGAAAACCTCAGATTGAGTATTAAACGGTATGCGAGTAAGCGAAGTGACCGAACAAGAATGTTATTTTCGAATATAAAAAGTTGGCACTCTAGTACACTCTGGAGTTCAGAAGGTTTTAACAAAATCTATAACTGATTTCGATCACGCACATGTCCATTAAGTCATCGTGAATATGCACCTTCTTGGAAAAGGGAGTTGATTTCTCATAAAGAGTTAAGTTAAGATTGCATTTTTACTTGCATTTTGTTTATATAGGGGAAAGATGCATTATAATTATTACATTCGAAACATAGCACCATTGTTATGAGGCCCGAAAGAATGATGTGTTGGTTATAAATATTACATTTAGCGCAAGAAGGCCTGATAAAAGGGCACTTATATTGTAATGATATGAACTTATTCTAATTTGATATCGACATGCTGTTCAGGGGCAACGTGCCCCTTTCCCCAATCGCATTGGAGAGCGAGGGGCAAGATGATGGAAAAGGAACAATGAACGTGAAATATATGAGGGCGATCGATTGCCCGAAAATTCTCGTCAAAGATTATGTTATTATGAGAATGCACCTCTTACTAGATTTGGATAAAGACAAATTGTGATCTGATTTGATGTTGAGTATTGAACCTGTTAACAGAAACTTACATTTAGTGTTTATTTTACGTAAATATTCCTGTTACAGTTGGTATTATATCGTTAAAAGAGACCAGCCAAGACTTAATTTTGTTATTTTGAACGGCATTTTGAGGGTAATAATGCATGGTATCCATGCTAAAACTCTTATATAACTTTTAAAAACTTTTTTTTTTTAATTCAAAGATTCAAATGATTTATATTTTAGATGCCTTTATATTGCATTCTGTTTTCGTAATAACTCAACTAATTTTATTACTAATCGTTTAATCTTTTAATATTTAACAAGTAACTCTGATAAAGTACATATCCCTGTTTAAAAAAAAACAATGTCACTTAACATTAAATTATAACTCACCTTTTGAATTATCATAGAGAGAGCGAGAGGTGGGTGAAGGGCATGGTCCGGGATTCAAATTCATTTTTCTCTACAATGATTAAATCTGATATTAATGAATTTATCTGCCAATTTGATTGCCAAGTTACGCTACATAAAGTAGTACCATACTGTTGTTTATTGATGTAAAGAAATATTTGGTCCGCACCCATATTAGATCGCGTACGTGCTCGATCTTCTAATTGAAAAGAAGTCAGGAAAAAATCTTTGAACCAACGTGATCTACTGGATGCAAGCCGATTGGAGCTTAGATTTAACAAATGTTGTTTAATCAAGACGCACTTTAGAGACATCGTACAATAGCATTAATAATACATCGTCGTTAACCGCTAGAATATTCACTTCTATCCCTCCCTGCAGAGTCGGCCCTCCTGGGGGGGGGGGGGGGGGG
>BEXV01000587.1:19987-37817 GCA_003118195.1 Hemicentrotus pulcherrimus | reverse complement strand
AAACCATTTCGGCATAGAAGTTGGGTTCATTGTATGATGATTATCGCAGACAACTCAGTGGCAGACGACGGTGAGACAACAACAACAACAAAAGATAGAGGGGAAGCAAAATATATCTACTGCGCATGCTCGAAGTGATAGACTCGCCGCTAGGCGCTTATGCTTCATCATCAAATTTAGTCAGCGCTGACAAATTGTCAGAGCTTCTTATAGAGCTACGAGAAACAGTTTTTAGTCAGCGCTGACAGATTTAGTCAGCGCTGACAGTTTTCCGCCGACAAATGTTGATGAAACACCCCCGGATCTGCGTAGAGTTGCATAGTGTTACGTAATGAGTACGCCGAAATTAGGCTGCGTGTTCATAAAAAAATGATGCTTCGGCGTAGTACCTGCGTAGGATATGCATAGACTAGCGTACGATTGCGTATGGTAACGTACCCTGTGCACAGACAAGGCCTACCTACGGCGTATGCAATTGGCATACCTACGCGTACGATTGCGTATAACAGGCGTAGGGTTGCGTACGTTTACGTATGCCTGGCGTAAAGGGTACGTAAGTTTGCTTACGTTTGCGTTATGTTTACACACTAATGTTAAATTTGTTAGCTAGTTCATTGTCAGATGTTATCACTTTATTTTCTCCACCACCTGAAGTTGATAATTTCTCTACATTGGTCACTTTATTTATGACATTTCCACCATTCAATAACTCGTTGATCGTTTGTCCCGTTTAACAACTATCACTCTTAATAACGGAGAAGAGGTTACTACACTATTGACGGTTTGCATTTCGTAGAAGTGTAGTTAAAACATATCTGTACCTTTTGTATTCTCCCTCGTCCTTCTGTTGAAATGTTTATGGCTTTAGTTTAGAGTACATCTTGTGCTTCTTGTTGACCGATTTGAAATTAGCATTAGTCATCCATGGATCCTGGCCCCTGTTTTAAGTTTCTTCGAAGCTAATGCCATTATTGGTGCATGCTTGTCACAGACTTGTGTAAACAAGTTGTAATATACAGAGTATGGCTCATGTTTATGTTGTACAACCACTTATATTATTCCAATCAATTTTACCTAGATCAACATGAAATTGATTAATATCATAATTTCTTAAATTACGAAACACAGACTTTTTGTGGTTTGTTTTACTTGCCTTGGAAAGATGCTCAAAGGCAACACAGAAAGGGAAATGATCTGATATATCAATTTCTATCAGTGTCTCCAATACGAATAAAAGAAATCGTCATATAAGTGTAAGCATGGTCAATAAAAGAATAATTTGTGTTAGCTACTCTTAGTGAAGTGCTTACTTAAAAATAATACAGCATTTGTTATGCGCCATCGATCTATTAAACTATTCTGAAGCGCAGCATACCCAAACTTGACAATCAGGCTAAATATTGTTCGGCTTTCATATCTACTCCTTCCTTGTGTAGAAAATTGATGTTAAAATCTCCAAGTAAAACTACATTTGCTTTATCAATTTTCAATCTTTCTAACGTTACCAGCAATGATTTTTAAAATTGATCAATATCAGTATTGGGCTTACAGTAAAAAATATACCTACAGTAATTTTCTTGCCATTTAGGACAGTTTCTAACCAGAGACTTTCTGTGTGAGTGACTTCATGGTACATACTTTAATGAAAAGTGAATGTAAACTCCGACTTCATCACCCATTGTGCCACCTGTTCTACACTTTACCTCAAAGACATAATCATTCAAACCTAAAAATACCTTTGTTTGAAACACTCCACACTTCTGATAAGGCAATGATATCAAATGTTGATATTTTTCAAAAAAGATTAAATTGTCAAAGTTCGTATGAAGATATCTAATATAACAGGTAAAGATCAGTTTTGGAAACACACCCCCCCCTCTCAAAAATGAAATGGAAGATCATGTGAAAGAATATGTTTTGACTAATACGTAACGATACAAATTTTGCCGGGAAACCGCCTACTGATTGATATATTTGAAAAATTATTATATATATCTGGGCCGGATTGAAATCGCGCACGTGTCGCGTACTCCCATATTTATCTTTCGGTGTACAGTATTTGTATACCAAAACTGGGCCATATTTCTTATCATTTTGATGATTCCAAAACCTTGCGGTACACACAAATACCTACATGCTAGATAATCAACCTTCTCTGATCGATTCCACAACGTTTCTTTCACAATGCAATCGTACGACCAGAACCGGCTTTTACCTTTAAACGAGGGCTAGCATTATATGATTGAATTACAGATTTCTCATTTTGATCGATTTAACTAATAATATATTTATTGCTCATCATATTTATTAGTCATTTACTCTATTGAGAGTTTAAAATCTTCGTATTTGAAGTCATTGAGCCCAACATGAAACAAGTCATCTGGTGTTTTAATGACTTTGAAGGTGTCATCCTGCATTTTGCAGATGATATTCCCAGATTTGTGTTAATAGTACCCTTGACTATGGAGGAGAATTCCTCGCACTTTGTCCCCTTCAATGCGAACTATCGGTTATACATGTCTTCTCTCTTTCTTCTAGAGATAAACCTAACTATCGTTTGTCGAGCTCCCCCTTCCCAACCCAATAGCAAGCACATCTCTGTCTCCACTCGTCTTTCCTGCTCAACAGATCACAGATATCACGGATTACTTTCCTTCTTTGCTAAAATTCCTAATCCTACTAAATACCCAAAACTTTCATTTCCCAAAGCACGTGTACCCTAACCCATGGAAGTTTTACTCATCTTAAGGACAGAATGCGAATGCGATTAGACTGATGAATTAGAAATAAAAAACTGTAAAGGATAATTTGACGAATTCATGGAGATAATGACATATTTCTAAAAACAACCCTTACAACTCTTTCTCAGCAGATGCTGTTATATTGTCATCCATTATCTTGATATAATCCTCCCTTTTCATGGCAATTCCGTTCATAGTACGGCAATTCCTTTTGTAGTACGTTCATCTCGTTTTAAGTACGTTGTCACTCCGTCCAGTTGCAGGATGGGGAGAATTTTGAACAGGCTCAAAGTTCTAGACCACCCTTCCCGTCCAAGCCAGTCTGAGCCATTCCATGAAGTCCTTAAAAAGATCGTAAATAGTTGCTAATACGTTCACTCCGTTCACACACAGTTCGAGCCCGTTTTCCAGAACGTAGTGAGAACTAGTTTGGAGTGATAGGTGCTGACTTGAAAGCCTTGATCTACAAAGCCTAAAGCGTTGAAGTTCAACGGGAATGAGGAATTGCGAGAAGGCGCAGGGTTTTTATAAACTCCCGAGTGAGGACGGGATTGTACACGCTCTAGGAGCGTGTTCTAACGCACCCAGACCGAGATGAGGAAGAGTTGAACTGCCTCTAAACGGGGTGGTCGGGTTAAAAACTAGTTAGAACAAGTGGCGAACTAGTTAGAATGGGTTTGGACGTATTGGGAACGAGGTAGAACTAGTTAATAATGGGTTTAAACTGAATACGGACTGTTTACGAACGAACTAGGATCGTATTATAGATTTTTTTTTTTTTACACATTCTGCCCTGACCACAACCCGTTTTACGATTTTCTAGGACGGTTCCAGTACGTAGTGAGAACTAGTTTGGTGTGATGGAGGCTTAACGCCGTGTCGGGGATCGAACCAACGACCTTTGAATTGTCAAATGAAGGACTAAAACGCCTCTTACATGTGCACCTCTGTTTGAATCAGGGTATAATTAACGGGGGCGTTGTGTATATCTCCTTATATATATATATATATATATATATATATATATATATATTTAATACTCATGTTCCTACATATATTAATGAAACAACTTTATTCTGTGTACATGGTTTATGCACCCATTTCAACTTATTAATTCATATATATATATATATATATAAATATATATATATATTTATAGTACAAGAATGCCAGTAAAAGACACTGCGTTAAATGTTGTTATTTGTCTATACTTTTGTACACATTATTTACACACGCTTGTTTCTTTAAATCTTCTGCAGGTGCCCATTTCATTTCTTGATTTCCAATTTTCTTCATATTTGCTAGTAAAATTGATTATTTTAAAACATGTACATTCGATATTATCACCATTATATTTTATCTATCAATTTATTTATGTTAATTATGTTTAAAAGTAAATGGCCAAAATCTAAATGTTACTAGAAAAGGAAATGAAATTCTTTGTCCATTCTCTCCTTTTTATTTATCTTCTTTTCCCGCCACTCATCCTTGTATGTAAATTCGATTTATTTTATGTATGATGTGCAATATATTGAAGTTCCCATTATTATTATTATTATTTTATTCCTTGAACCTTGTGATCGTTCCATATTGATGTACATGTATTTTTAATTTCTCTTTATTTCTTTGAGCTTTATTATCTTTGTTTGTATCAGTCTCCTGACTGTTTTAACATGGAATTTTGACACAATAAACCGAAATGAATGAATGAATGAATGAATCTCCATCTCTATCCACCCCTCTCAGTTTATGATGTAATCAATGGTGATTGATGTACTTTTACCAGTGTCTTTTTTATGTAACAGATTATATCATGCTTTTGTGGTTTTAAATAAAATGAACTGAACTGAACTGAACTCTCTCTCTCTTTTTCCTCTACCTCTCAGACGATGTTTACATCAGCATCACAGCGTCTGTACCTTGCCACCAAGCAGCAGCTCTACTGGAGAAACATCACGATTCTGGTCCCAAACACCTGGTCCATCCAGAGCCAGTACCGGTTTGCTAGGACCGAAACCTCACAGTCTGCAAACATTCTCGTGCATAGCCATACAGATGACGAACCGTTTGTCGAAAACGTCGTAGGTTGTGGGAACGAAGGAACTCTGATGCACATGACACCGGCCTATATTCTAGATATGCAGTACCGAGAAAAAATGTTTGGCAACACAGGTAGGCGTATTTCATGAAACTCCATTTTGAATTAAGATTAAAATGACATGTACTTGTAGACCTACAACTGACAGAAGACCGCGTTTACCAAATTTATGGAGAATGAACAGAAACATATTGACAGTTGACAGACAGCATGAAAGACAAATAAGAGCCAACAATTAATGTTTGATGTAGTACTGACAACAAAATGACGTTTTTTAAAACAAATTTACAAAGAATGACCAGATAAAATTAGACTAAATTATTAACGTTTGCATACAGTACGCCTACAACTGCACTTGCTTAATGTACTTTTTTGCTATAATTACTAATCATCGTTATCTGTCTTACATCATCATTTTATCATGTAGATGTAAGTATAAATTACATACGCTGCGTGCAACATTAATTGTATAAGTCGGTATATTTTGGTTGTTTGCTTTCCCTGTCCCCCTCACCCGTCCTCATGGCACACACACGCCCATACCAAAACGCTAGGGAAGGTTACTGCCCTGACTTATCACTAGAGTTTTTTCAGTTGGCACGAATGTCGAAACGTTTTTTTGTTATCTTCATCTCGATAGATAGCGTCTTAGTCCGAACATGGGGGTATTACCGCTGGGGATTGTTCAAAGAACACTATGACGGCAAAGGAGGCGGTAAACCTTTCTACAACACACCCGGTGGCGGCACAGAAGGAACTCGCTGCTCTCTCAAGATCAAAGGGACTCTTTTGATGCCTGATGAAACTACTTGCCAGTTTAATGATAACCAGATTGGTGATAATCGCGAATGCCGCTTCGTTCCTGATACTACAGAACAGACGGCTACAGCTTCATTGCTGTTTGCACCCAGAGATGCTCACATAAAATCGGTAAATTCTGTCCTTCAGTCCAGGATAAGATATATCTTAAAACATTAAAAACGGACATTACACTATCGTAACGTTGGGTTTCATATATACACTGTTGGTTATAAAGGTGGAATAATTTTGTTTACCCCAATTTTACGAAATGATGTTGATAATTAATTATTCCTCATAGATGTAGATAATAGTACACATTCTCATTTACCCCCAGTCTCCAACAGGAAAAGAAAATCCTCTCCATGCATTATGGCTCAAGGCATGGCCACACACAGGATTATTTTCTTCTGTTGGGTACCAGTGGAAAATATAAGGAATTATTGATAATCTATTGCAATTTCTTGTTTTTCTTTATTTGTGGGGGGGGGGCTGCCCCTACCCTATACCCAGCTGCGTACAGTCATTATTCAGTGGCAAATCGATGGCCTTGTAACTGTGAGGCCCCAGGATCAAAACCGTGTCGATGTGATATATTACTGCCTTTTTGTGAGGCATTAATTCTCATTACTGTCAGTTATGACTTATGGACGCAGCTTCCCTTGTTGATAGCATAGTTGCATACACTTGCTTTAGCAGTCACGCAAACAAGCACTCGCAAATTATTATTCAATACAATATGAGAATGAATACTACCATCGAGATATTTTAGGAATAAATAATTTCCGAAATCATTCCATAAATTGGGGTAAACAAAATTATTCCACCTTTATGACCAGTAGTGTAGTAGGCCAGCCAAGACGTGATTGTATTTGGACGGAATTTAGAGGTAATGCATGGCCTCCATACTAAAACTCTTGTAAAACTTCAACATTATAAGATAGGGGTGGATGCCACCCGCATTTCCTTTAAATAAAGTGTAATTGTTTGGTCAAATTTTAAAAGAATGTTAAACATTATTCCTTTTTATTTTTTTAACCGAATGTCATGTATAATACGAGAAAGACTTTTTAATAAATTGGATTTTAATTTTGAGCTTGAAGTAATACACCTGTTTAAAAAAAAATGGTTAAACGTTGTATATTAATCAAACATGTCTGGCGCAATAAAGCATAAAAGTGTGACAAACTCAGAATATTGCGTTATCAAAACTAATCATATTTTTATAAATTAAAAATCAAAATATGAACCTGTCCATTGAACATATAATGTATTTGGTCATGCCACATAAAGAAAAGAAATGATCAGATAACGTGATGGATAAGTCATTTAATGCTATCCCAAATGAGTTAATGTTTTTATATATATGTATATATATATATATATATATGTATATATATACATATTATTTTTTTTTACAGAATGCGCATTTAGAGGGGAAACACTCTGTACGTGTACATCTACACTTTCTAAATTTACCGTAAATAGCAATTCTTACATGTATTAGTATTATTAGTCCATTGGCCAATGATTGGAAAGATCCTAACACTCAGTAAAAACAAACTTAAATAAGTATTTATGTTAGTTAGGACCTTTAACTATTACAAGTTGCTTGTTTGCCGTAAGGTTGATGATGGTTGTGACAACCAGGGATATTACCATGGTAACAAATCAAAACAAATATTTTTATTATACAAAATACTATAATCGTTTTTTTCAACAAAATAAAACAAATGGTAATCATCTTATAATTTTGCTAACCGTTTGAATGTAGTAAAAGAAATTAGATATTTGAAGCCTCGGCCTTGTAAAATATTTGCCGTTGCTATTAAAAGAGCTGAATTATGTAACAAAAACAAAAAAAGAAAGTTAATCACTCAACAAAAAATATTAATTAGCAGTATATGAGCCATATCAAATGATGTATATCCGTTATCTTCAGCTATCACAATCTGCTCGTTTTGTAATGAAACTGACCTGGGATGAGACCACTATGGCCGTTACCTTGGTTAATAATCGGTTACACATCTTTTACACATTTTTAAAATGTAAATACCACAAATTTGTAACTGAACATCCCAAAATCAAATGTAAGTATCCAAATCTAAATATTTAGGCTTCCAACTCGATCGGAATGTTACCTGAGGCATATTCTTGCTCTTAATTTGACAAACCGTTTGAAGTTTTCTAATGTAATTTAGTATACCACACGGTTTTACTCACACCCTACTATAAATATTAACACACTGCAACAGTGGCGGATCCAGATAGGGGGGGGGGGGGGCACAGGGGCACATGCCACCCCCTAAAACGGCCCTTTTTGTTGAGGCTCGCCACAGGATCTATGGACTTTTGTCCCCATTTACATGTTGAATGATAAGGCCTAATATCAATTGTGAGCCAAAAATTAAAAAGTAATTACAAATTATTAATCAGTTTAATGGCGATTCAGCTGCAGATGCTGTCAAAACTAAAATTAATGTATAGAGGTCGAAAAGAGTAAAAGAGACAAACATGATACTGTGCATGTGTCACCTGAGTTTAGCAAGCATTAACCACGTAATAATATAATTGAATGCAATAAAGATTTCGCTTTTCATCACACAAATATTGATTAAAAAAACTAATGAATATATATAATAAAATATACATTCATTCCAAAGTTGTTAACATGTTTTTTGTTGCTGTAATCCCCATGTTAGGTATTCGTATACTATACATCTTAATGTATACTCAAGCCGAATATGGATAGTTTTCAAAGCATTGTCCCCCACCAGACTATGGGGAAAATTTGGTATTAGACAAGTTCAGAATGTTGTCTATAGTCGTCAAAATATTCAGACATTATTACAAAGAGCATGTACGAATCTTTTTTCTCTTCCCCAAATCGCATAGATAAACCATTCATTACCATAGAACAGCCAGTAGGAAATCACAAAGTGAACATTGCTCTTTTGTATTTTAACGTGATATGTTTTATTTGAAATTTCTCTTCATTTTATTCTTTTCACAGAGTTTTACCATCTATTAATTCTTTCAATCCGTTTACCAGTCACCCAACAAACCGAAAATCAGTGATTTATGACAAAACTGTCCCATCTTTAAAAGAAAAGAAAAAAGCGGAATTAACATTTTCCAAATCAAAAATTGTCAAACCGTATAAGAAGCCGATATTTTCGCCAGGTTGGATTCCAAGTAGATTTCCAGGATTCTTCAAAGTCATTAATTATGCAAAAATAAAATCTCATGTCGAAGATTCTATTTTATGCTTTCTTTTTATTCTAATTCATGACGGAACTTATAACTGAACATACAATTAACATTCAATTTAAAGGAATGTGCAAGAAGAACACTCACGTCTTTCCCTCTCTGCTAAATCATATCAACCGAGTGGAAAACGTTGTAAGCCGTGTTATTATGTTATCCAAAGGGTGAGAGAAGCAATGGTGAACAATTATTGCTAAAATTCGGCAAAAATCGTTTCTTGAAACGAAAATAAATTCCCCCTAAAATTACAAAGAGACAAAATAAAACTCAGTCTCTCTCACACATGGTACAACCGCAAACCTACTGTATAAAATATAACTATGACCGACAAAAATGATAGTGTCTTTGAGACGTTAATAAAACATTAGAAATAGAATGAATAAAACATATATATGATCTTGAAAATAATCTCTTCATTACAATTGGTACCAAATAACCAAGCAAAACGCGGGAAAGATGCAAATGAGGGCATAATAATTGATGCCATACTGTCTATTGTCAAAAACATTGAACAAAATATCTAAACGCTTAATCCTGGTTTAATAATAGGATTGCATGGTTCTCAAGAAGGGAACATCGTCAACACTGTTGAGCCATCCGTGTGTCAACCAAACATTATTTAATCCTCATAATGCACTTAAAATGATACAAATATTCATTTGTTTTCATCATCAATGTGGTAAATCAATAACTTCCATAGGTTACTAAATTGCAGAGTCTGGTGAACATTAGGTAAAACAAGTATTTACTTCATCATCGTTGTTTCCAGTTTCATTTTTATTTGTTAGACCTACTGTCTGAATTAAGATAGATAGCGTTCTAAATCAGTAACATTGATCAGATGTGGAGCGGGAGGGGAAAAATGGCACATGCAATTACCTAATCGTTTTGGGAAAGTGAGAGCATGGTTCCGGGGTTCAAATTCGGTTTTCTTGAAAATTATGGAACCTTGTAATAATAAACTTATCTTCCACTATGTGACGCTCCATGAAGTAGTACCACAATGGTTTTTGAATATTATAAAGAAAATTATGGCTTACAACCAGAAGGTTAATATCGCGTGCTAAATGTTTTAATTTCAAACAGGTCAGACAAAAATCTTGGAGCCAGCGGAATCTCTTGAGTGCGAGCCAACAAATAATTCTTTACAACAATGGAAACCTCTCCCTGGAAGACTTGCATTTACAGATGTTTTTAATAATTCAAATAACAATGTCGAGACGATAAACAAATGTGAATAATAATACATCGTCGTTAACTGCGAAAAAATTAACTTCAATCCATTTATAACTGATAAATCATCGGAATAGTGAAATCTCCCGAATGGAATTAATTGCATGGTTTTAATTGAAGGGTAAAGATGTATTTTGACAAATGTTTTATACAAAAATGGTATCTAAATAATTGCTAGAGAGAGAGGTAGAGAAAGACAGAAAGAAAGAGGAAGAGAGCATGGTCCGGGGTTCAAATTAATTATTTTTTTTAAATGATTAAACATGGTACCAATACATTAATCTGAAATGTGACTGCCTTGTGACGCTACATGAATTAGTAGTTTATTCAAACAACAAATGATAATGATTATACATCATCGTTTATTATGAGAATGTTTCAATTCTGTCTCTGCTATGTCCTGCGAAAAGTGAAATAAACCCCGAAAGAGTAAATTAGTACACCATGTCATGGTTCTAAAAAACATTTACAATATATAGATACATTGGAAGTAGAATGAAGAAGATATAAGTGTGATCATGTGAGCTGGCGATGACGAACTGGATTACACTTTCACGAAATTGGATGCGAAATAATGAAATTAATTTGAACCTTAATATACAGGGTCGTTTAATCGTAAGAATACTCACATCTCTATACCTCTCCGCCCAATCCTCTGAACAAAGATTCGGAACATTATAACAAAATCCCTACATTATGAGGGTTGAATTTGTTTTAAAAATATTATGCTGAAAATAATGTCAAAAAAGTAATTCATTATTTCTGAATACCCAAACAATATTAGAAAGCATGCAATAGCTCAGAGGTATCAGGCATGTACTTACGGTCAGATGAGCATTCAGCTGTCCGCTTTAGGGCTCCTGGTGGGGTCCAGGAGGCGGAGCCCCCGGAAGCTCAGGTAAAAAATCATGCCATTTCAGCAACATTTATAAATCACTGGTATCGAATTAGAAATAAGCATGTAAAGTTGGCAAAACATCCAATTAAAACTGCAATAATAAGGTGCCGTAGCAACTGCTCTATCACACCTGATTATTACCTTTAAAACTATTTTTTTGATGTAATTTGTAACAAATAAACAGCTAAGAACTCTTGTACACAGACACCACTACTAATTTTTCATATCATTTAGTTACATTAATATTTTGTCAAAATATTTCATATCTGAAAATACCGTTTTCAGTACTAATTTCATGTTTTCTATTTTATCGTGATCACAAATGGCCAAGATTGGATCATTTCAAGTAAACTGGAAGCTAATATTACACTCACTTTTAAAAGATGCACATATGTTTGTTGTTATATTGTTTTTTTATTTATAGAAAAAATTATTATAAACAAACAAATAAATTGGTAACGGCTACTCAGGGCACATCCACCACGAACTTTAGGAAAAAACCGAGTAGATTCTGAAAGTTGGAGGTATTATANATATGAGTGTATTGTGACTGTAGGTGATGCATCTAATTATGAAAGATTCACAATATATATTTGTTTTGGGGGGGTCAAAGATAACAACCTCTTTAAAATCCCGTTTTCATGGCAATGGTCTTGCTTTGTTACATTACATTGACTCAAATCTTCAATTATTGCCACACGCAAAGTAAATGGTTATTACATGCTTACCATTTGTATTATGTTGTTTGAAAATTATAGTATTTTCTAAAATTCCAATATTTCAAGATTTGCTTCCATTGTAGCTGCCCAGTGCTCAGATTCCTCACCTACTGTAATGCATCCAGGCATATAATCGAAGCCCAAGGTTCTAGCAAAACAACACATTCATCGTTTAAAATAATGCAAGCTATTAATAAACTTTTTTTAAAATCTAAAATTATATTTTAGTAGATATAATACATCGTTTGTATTTTAACTTGTTTTAGCAAATATCTGATATTTTTAAGAATACATGTTCATGATCCGTTACCAAGTTGATAATAGGTTTTATAGGTCACATGAATCATAAACTATAGTCCTAACAAGCACATCCTGATAGAAAAGGGTCCTCAACTAACAGAAAAAAAACCCCTTTGAGATTGTGTCTCAGGGGGCGTGTTCGCTTTAATTTGTGTGTCATCCACCCGTATCTCATTCCTTAGTATTTTTGCAACAGTTTTAGCATGCATGCCATTCATTAACAAAAAGAGAATTTGATGGAATCTTTTTCTAGTGCCTTATTTGATGTTTGGCCGGTCAGGTCCAAGGTATTTGGCCATTTACCCCATAAACAGTGCGTCCCAGAACCCCCCCCCCCGAGAATTATCGATGTTTTCTCATTACGTAATCAAAATTATAATTAATAAATGGCACCTTTATGTAATGATTAGATCCTCCTCTTTCATTTGGTGCAACTCATATGGTGCATATTTTACGCATGAGTGAATTAAAACAATTTGAAAAGAGGGAACCAAAAAATCATTTGGCGGGCGGTATCTGAATTTCAAAGAGAAAACAATATTTCTAGAAAGTTCAATTTCTTCCCTTTCATATGACACCTCACTCAGGCAAAAATGAGCTAGGAATAACAAAGTTCTGTTTGTTTAAAGAAATGCTTGCGTTTCATAATTTGATTGAACGAGTTCATTTTCACTGGCTTCCCGCCGTAGCAATAAACAGAGTTGAAATTTTTGTTGACAATCAGCCATCCACAAAGAAGACGAGACTTGATGCATGGCTGATCGCCAACGAATGAGAAAAAACAGACATAAGTCAATATATAGCACGTGTTGTCTCTTCCCTTGTTATGTGGTCGTATCCATTTATCCATTAATCTTGATAATACTTAAGATTATGCTGGTAATGTATAGGTAGAATATATTGGACTTCCCCATAACGTGATATTCGAATGGAGCTTAACAAGTAGATATGCAATAGATCGTATTAAACACCTAAAAGATGTCCAAAAGAAATTATTTCAAACTATTACAGGAAACCCTTCTTTGGTTTGAAGGTTTAATAAAAGAAAATTCGTAACTAAAGCTTTTAAAATTGGAACAAAAACTTGCATCCACTCCTGCGGACTTTTAAAAGCCTGGTATTGTTTCACGCATTCCCTTGCTGCCTGCTGCGTCGAGATCACTTGAAGAAAGATAGATGAGTAGCCTGACTATCTATTTTATCACCTATGTGTTTCCAATTCAATGACATGGGCTATATCCCATTTAACATTTCCAACTCTCTAATGCCTATCGTTACCCGCATTTCAGATAGAGGAATTCTGTGATGACGATATATTAGACCCAGATAGCCTACACAACCCCCTAGCTGACAATCTAATGAACATTAAATGCGGTGAACGTAGTGCATGGTCGGTAATGAGGGAGCATACAGACTTCCAGGCGGATGTCCCACTGGTCTCTTACACCGCTCCTGAATTTGAGGTCCTCCAACTCTCGTCAGTCAGAAGTGTAGTACTTGTCCTCGACATCAGTGGTAGTATGTGTGTAAGTCTGTGTTCTCTCTCCATATTCTCCCCCCCCTCTCTTCTTTTCTCACCCCGTCTCTATCTCTTTCTCCAATGTTGTAGCCTATTGAATATTATCATCGGTTTGTGGATCGCATAGTTTGCGCTTCGAGTCCCAGCCGCGGAGCTAATGTTCTTTAGGAATGCATTAATTGAGTATATGTGGGTAGCAGGTAGAAACAATTGTATTGAATGTTCTTATGTATCAAGGGTAGCAGGTAGACCTGCTATTAAAGCACTTGTTAGGGGCCTTGGGCTAACAGTAGTATCAGTATCATATTCTCCTTTTTATTAATTAATTTGTTTATGTAAATGTTTCTTTAAAGGGGCTTGGTAACATTGTTTAGATAAGAGAAAGTGGTGCTAAGGTAGTGACTTCAATGCTAGCTGTACTTAAAGATAATCTGAAAATTTGAGTGAAAACGGACCATTATTAATGATACAAATTGGGGAAAACTGATCTGATCGATTCCTGAATTCTCCCAACTATATTATTACAGTTTAAATACATTTTAGGTGAATGTATAGTCAAAAAACAATAAATTGGCTCTACATACCATTCCAGACATTAAGTGTTGACAGATTTTTAATAGTCTGTTTTATGTCCTTTTTTCATGGAACACAGTTAGGACAATTCAAAAATGGTTGGGAGAATTTACTGTTGATCACTGTTAGAGGGTATTGCACAGTGACGCCTTCAAATAAAATCGTAGATATCTTCGTGGTTTGAGAATTTTGTCAGGGTTTTTTGCATGTCAGAGGGTTAGTACAGTAGAAGTAATATGATAAGTAACATTTCATACAAAAATTAGGCAATTTTTTCATCAACCATCAACAATGTTTAATACCGAGTCACTTTAATGGAGGGGGTCATTTACTTCTGACAAGCGAAATTCTAAGAAGAGTTAAATGTACGTCCTCCCTGTCGTCAAATTTATGAGGGTTTATTTTTTTCAGATAATGTATGGCCTACAAACTTAAATTAGCATGTAGTTTGAGGTTAATTCTCCAAGTCGATTGGGATTAGGGAACACATTCGGTCACATTGGGATTTGTAAGTGCACGGACCCATTGATTCAATGATCTGACTATGTACACCTTTATATCGTAACCCCGGATCGTAACATATAAACTTGAACACAACTTCACGTGTTGTAAAGGTTTTTCAAGTTTATATAATCAATAGGGCATCCTTACGCTCATACAATGAGTCATAAAAAGAATATACCATATTTTACCATTTAGAACATCACATACTTTTGTTTTTAGGGGAACCGATTTAACCGGATGGTCGCGTCATCTGCTGATTTCATCATGAATGTAATTCCCTCAGGCAGCAAGCTCGGAATCGTAGTCTTCGTATCGACATCAGTAATCAGAGCAGGTCTTACGGATATTACCGATACTGCTTCACGTGAGAGACTCGTCAATGCCTTGCCGCCATCAACAAGGGGTTGCACGTGTATCGGATGCGGGATATTGTCAGGCATTCAGGTACCACCGGCAAGGTCTAACTTATGTTGTACCCGGTGCACACGAGGCGTCATTTGAGGACGCAGGACTGCGACAGCGATTGACGCAGTATTTGATGCGCCATGTCAGGGTAACATCGGATAAAAAGTGAATGGGAAATTAACAGTGCTTGCATCACGTAGCGTTGCAGGCGTAGGGGCTAATTGCCTTCAGCGAAAGTAATAACGCAACTCAAATGATGGCTCGTGTGCGACGAGTATACCTTGACCAATAACCCGCACCCCCATAATAATCACGTATTTTATAATTTACCTAGTACTCAAAATATATAATAATTCATCCGATGGTTCTCCTCTTTGAAAAACAATGGACTTTGCCATGCCTAGTATTAGAAATGTACTATGGATATCATATAAAACAATGTTTACTGAGTATTTCTGAGTACTAGGTTCGTACTCGAGACATCAGAGAAATGAATGACGACATTGACAATTGAGGAGTCATCACTGATACCATCACTGTAAGCAGGCGCGTACGCAGGAGGGGGGTGGGGGGTTAAAAAACTGGACAAAAGTGCTTTACCCCCCCCCCAACTTATTCAGTGGCTGGCTGAGTCGTTGCGAAATTTTCGGCGCGATTTTCAAATTTACCCCATCCCCCCCCCCTCGAAAAGAAAAATCCTGCGTGAAATACTGACTGTAAGCATCTCAGCAGATCGCCAAAGGGAGGATCTTTCCCACATGACTTCTTGTATCTCTATTTATCTTTCTAGGTACTGGGGTCATACGCACAAGGTGGATACATCTTACTCCTCAGTGATGGCGGAGAGAATAGAGAGCCATACATCAGATACACGTACGACGACATTGAGAACTCAGGAGTCATAATTGACACCATCACTATAAGCAACGCAGCTGATCAGCAAATGGAATATCTTTCTACGAGCACTTCTGGCATATCAAGCTTCTGCTCGGATACCGGGACTGGGACTTGTCTACTACAGGCGTTCCATAGAACCATAACGGAGAGACCTGACATTGGCATTGAAACGGTTCCTATACAGGTCTGTCGTCTCTTTAGTTTGAAGAGTCTCCCTTTGTCTGCGAGTAAAAACGTTGTTGGCAAAAAGTGTAATGGTTTCTCAGCTTCCTACTAAACTAGCGGGGTCTTTTGAATGAGGGATAAAGGACAAATAAGCGTAATTAAATTTCCACAGGAACACGTAATAGGTCCTATTCTGTTTTTTCTCTCTACTCAAAAAACCTATACAGAATTCGTCAAGTGTCAGATAGTTTGCAGACCACTCAACTGTATTTCAATCGTTTCCACCTAACAAATTTTGTTAATATTTATTCCAAATGACTACGAATCTTAAATCTATTGGTGTTGTGCCATGATACATAATTACGAAGAAAAGGAATTCTTCATATTTATCGTTTATTGATGATTTCCATTAAAAGTATATTGTCGTTCAAAACACACGGTTTCATAGCTCACTATTTGAAGATATCATGTTCTGCATTCCACTCAGATCTACAGTTCAGTGGTAGTTATCGAGCCTAATCCTGGCTTTTCCATTATTCCGGTGGTTATTGACGCCGGACTGGGCAACGAAACGGTTATCACGGTGACCTGGGTGGCGAGTAATTCTATATCAATCGTTCTTACTGGGCCAGACGGTACTCGCGTTGACGATAACGATCCTCGCTATCACATTGATACGATCAAGAAGATTGTGACGATCAACTTACCCCTGGCGCAGGTGAAGCCTATGAAAATTATTCTTTTGGTTGAGAAAATAGCTCCTTTGCCATTCTTCGTATATAGATTGTTATGATTAATGGTTTATCTTCAACGATTTTGGAAACCCTCAAATGAAGTTAGATTGTTTACAATTTTTTTTAGAGGTGTGTAGGAAACTTTTTTTCAAAAGTTTCTAGCCATTAAATGTGTTGGGTTTATCCAAATTTGTCTAATAGTTTTGCTTATCGTCATCTTCTTCGTCTTGGCACGAACTAAACCTCGAGTAAAACTGTTGAATGAACAACAATGACTCTTTTCCCAAAATGATATCAGCCTTTTTTTTCTTTTACCTTGCTGATCACAACACGCCAGCATAGAAGGAACGTGTGATCAGGTCATTCAAATTCTAAAACTGTGAATTTTTAAATTGATGATAACGTCTGACAAAAATGCCCGTAATGTCACTTGTCGGTAATACAAATTTGCAAAATTCATGAGTGACCGAAAGATCTGTTCTAATTCAGTAGGAACACTTTAAAAAACTATTAATATGTTTAGAATGGATACGTGGTGTGGTCTAATGGAAAATGGGATTTAAATCTATTGAAAGTCACTAATTTGGCAAAAAAAAAATACTGTAAATTTGGCACTTTCGACCCAGATGGCACTCGTACACGAAAACATTTCTAGGTCTGCAATATGCTATTATCAAGAATTGAGTATTAGAATTTGTATTATCATTATCATTATTATTATTATCAGTATTTGTGTTATTATTATCATTTTTTATCATTATTATTTTTAGTACTACTAATATTATTGTTATCATTAATATTCTAAAAAAGGATGGTTTGTGGAATGTAACCATCAGCGTCATACAGCTTGGCATCGTGGAGTATGCTAGTGTTTCCGTAACATCTAAACCAACTACGCAAGAATACTCGCCAGTCACTGTAACTGTGTTTTTGGGATCTACTGTAAGTATAAAGTTGCTTTATTACACACACACACACA
>BEXV01000586.1:198037-208653 GCA_003118195.1 Hemicentrotus pulcherrimus | reverse complement strand
TCTTTTTTTTTTAAAGCATGGATCCCACTTCGATTGAAATGAACCCAAATATGACTCCCCAGAAATAAAGATTTTGAATAAAATGGCAATACAGTATGTCTTTATCTCTTATAAAGCTAGAAAGGGATTATACTTATTTCAGAATAGTTTTTACCGACATGTTTTACCACGTGAGAGGGGGAGGGGGAGGGGGAGGGGGAATAGTGTAGGCTACCTTGACAGGACAACCCATAAATAAAGTTGACAATGAGCTCATTTCTAATGAGCTTCTTACAATCTATTAAGTGGTTGATAAAGCCTGTGATATTCTTTGTGTTTGATAAACATGTAATTCAAGACTAAGATCCCTAAAAGGATAGTAATTCAACGTACATTCCTATATTGGAATATTTCAAGCTATATGCAGTAACTTTTGACTGTTTTTCATAGCCTACAATAATAAATCAAGCAGACTTATTTTCTTCTTCATTTCAGCACGGAAGAAGACATGCAACAAACCCCCTAGAAGGGTCGGGAAACATGAACTAACATCATTTAGGGCTAGCATCAATTTGAACTATCCCATTGCGATCGAATGGTACCCTGTTTTCTAGTGCTTTGTCGTGTTTTAATACAAAACAAAAAAGAAGTGTGAGGTGTCAAAATATCTAATCATTACTGATTGTCGAAAGAGTGTATTCCTACCTATTCAATTAGTAAAGTTATTCCATTTAGCACTAATTCTTTAAAACAAAATGCAGTTTCGCGAGGTTATGTGAATGTAATGGCGTCATTTGAACACTCCGTTTCTCGTAACCTGCAATGTCCTATTTGTTTAGAGCTTCTTAGTGATCCTAAACAGTTGTCATGCACACATACGTTCTGTAAAAAATGTCTTAGTGATATTCTAGCATGTTCATCGAAAATCGAAGCAAACACATTACTATGTCCGATATGTCGTGGCACAACGCATGTAAGGGATGGCAATATTGTGAATCTAAATACAAACGTTTCTCTTATGTCCCTTGTTGATGACGTCAGGAACAGTCAACAGCTCTGTGAAATGTGCGATACGCAATCAAGAGCTGTACACTTCTGCTGCGACTGCGGTAAGAATATGTGTAACGCATGTCTTGAGCTGCACGGCAAATGGCCACCTCATCTCAAACACAAAGTGGTGAGCGTCGAGGACATCAGAGAGGGCAAGGTGGTCCTAGAGAAGAAGGTCTACTGTCAAGAAGAAGTACACAACTCAGATGGTGAAAAATATGTTTGTAAAGATGTATGCACTACTTGTAAGAAGCTTATCTGTATGAGATGCATATTCTACCACGATAAGAAAGGCCACACAGTTCAAGATGCGGGGGAGTACAATACTTCCTTCAAGAAGGACAATGAATCCCTGCAAGCCCGAGGTAAGACCAAAGCTACAACTGTCAAGAATCACATGACATGTGTTGATAATCAGCTGAAGCGTGTCACTGATCACATCGATGGAGAAAAGGCTAAAATCAACAAGACATGCGAAGAGGCTATCAACAAAATAAAAGAGAGGAATGTGACCATGAACAAGCAATTAGATACGGAGAAAGAGAAATTATGCCAAAGTTTAAAGAATATGAAAGTTGCCGATGAGAGGTTAGTTAAGAGTATTGAGAGTGCGAGTGAATTGGTGAGTAATAGTGTGAAAGCCTCACTAGAAGGGGACGTTGTTGCTATTCGTCATTCACTGTCTGGTGAATTGAAGAATGTGCTGGATCAAGATGATCCTAAGGAGAAGCTTGCTAGTGATGTAGCTGACCGTGCAGAGGAACTGTCGTTTACACCTAGCAGCCAACCTGATCAACTATCCATGGGTAAACTCCGTTTCGTAAAATGCGAGTTGAAATGCAATGTCGCACTCTCAAAAAAAGACAGTATGAATGCGATGGCTGCTACAAAAAATGGTAGGATGGCAGTTGGGTCTAGATTTGGCGGAATCGAAATCTTCTCTGAGGCTGGGAAATTGCAGGAGACGGTAGTCAAGGATATCAAAATATTAAAGATAGGATTCCTCTCCGATGGTCGTTGTGTTGTACGAAATACAGGTAATGCCATATCCTTGTACACACCAGAGTATACGAGGTTGGATGTAACATTCGAGACTCTAGATGACAGTGAAGGTGGGTATGGTGGTCTCACTGTAGATAGTAATGATCTGATCTATGTCAGCTACAGGAAAGCCAAGAAGATCCAGGTATTCTCGCCAGGAGGTGGGAAGGCGATCAGGGAGATACCATGCGATGCATATGAACCTAGCCAAATCACATGTTATGGTGATTCATTGATCGTTCAACGAGACAGCAATACGATAATACGAATTGATAAAAAGGGTGATGTTATGCATAAAGTAGTCAGTTCGAGAGGCTATTACCTCCATGCTAGTGTCACTAAAGGTAATTCAGTTCTGATTGCCTCTGTTAGGCACCAAGAAGGGTTGCTCAATCTCGATGAGTACACCAGCGACCTGCAGCACGTCAAGATCCTCATCTCTGATCACAATATTGAGAAGCCTGAGAGAGGGTGGTACTGCCTTAAGCAGTTCCGATCAGGAGAGCTAGGCTTGTGTACACCAGATAGGCTGTATATATTCAACCTATCCATCACTCCAGTTAACCCATGATTATCATGTTCAGTAGAGTTTCAGATCTCAAATGGTATCCTACTATAGAAATTGTAAAAAAATGAGATGTTATTCTCGTCTTATGATGATTTAACGGAAAGAACGCAGTGGTAGGAAATCTCACGCGTGCTTAGTTCTCAAGCAATCTTTTCTCTTCAATAAACTCAACCAGACGTATCAAAACTTTTAATGTAATAATCTCACGGCACAAACAGATTCATTTAACGAGAAACAACAACAAACATTTAATATTGTTCTCTTTAGTGATAAAGCTTGGATCTAGACACCGTCGCAATGGACTGGGGGTGGGGTGAGCATCATTTTTTACAAGGTAGATGTAATGCGAATACATAAGGCGATCGATTAAGCCTATCAAAAAAAAAAGTTGTATTGCCCTTTGCAACCGACCCACGAATCTTGAAATCTATGGTCGGCTTTGTAACTTATTTTTTTACCGTTTTTTTAGAAGAAAAACATGTATTAAAGCCCCACTGTCCTACTTGTAGCTACTTGCTCCCTCTATATATAAAATTTCCCCAATCGGTGTCTGTTGGTCCCCCATGATCCTCTTTTTCTTATGTTAGTTGAGAGCTGAGTTAATGAGATAGCCACCTGTCAGTGACCTCGCTGTGTGGTCTAATCCCTTCTGGACCTGTAGTATTGACGGTCTTTAAAGCGTTCAACACTGAGAAATATCAGCCCAAAGAGAGAGTTTAAAATAGAATAAAAAAAGTTAAAGAAAAAAAAATCCTACCGACCGACCCATGTGTTGGCACCCAGAGGGCAATACAACATCTTTTGTTTAGGCCTTAGGGAAGATTGTAGGAGGGTGATATTATCTTCAATACATTTCCCTTATCCGCTCTCCATTTTTTCTCTCTTTTCACTTCCCTTTTTCTTTCTTTTTCGATCGCCCCTTCCCGTTGCTATGGCAATCACTGGTACTGTTATTATGTAGCTTTCATTTGATGTTCTGTTTGCTCACTAAGCTTACCTGACCCCATCCCGGACAAGACCCCGCAGCCCTGTATCTACTATTCAGTCGTTTATCTCTCTACTCTACACGATTGAAATAGCAAACACATTATCATATTAAATCTTATTGACTTTGTGACAAAATTTGCAAGATTATTTGGATTACGTATGGATTACGTATCATGGAGTGCGAGCAGTGCGAACATCGATCTTCATGAACTTTACCCATTTCATCTGTTTTTACTACCTTGGTATCAAAGGTTATGTAAGATCCATTGGACTACTTATTCTTCCAGGAGCGATTTAAGGTAACCTTTCAACATACATTGGATCATATCTCTTCAATATTTGCTGAAAACTCTATCTCAGGACTACTGTCAGTGCTACATTACCTACATGTGGTTCTATATCTTCATTTTGGTGTCAGGGGCTATACTAACTGACTGTTTTTATTGAACCTGTATTTTAAATCTTCATTTGTGAATATTTGAAAGCACGTCTACAGTCCAATGATCTCTATTGTTAGCAATGGAGAGCGCACCTGCCTCCAGATCTAAAGTGAAAGGATATAATGCAGCACCTATCCAGGAGATTCTCAAAGATATTGTTACTGACAAAGGATTCCTGTCACTCATTGAAACATCTGTTAGCAAACGACTAGTCGAACTATAAGAGGAATTGGAGAGACAAAAGAATGACATACTTGAGCTTCAAGTAATGACAAAAAGATTGGTGAGATCACCAGTCTGAAAGAAAGGTTGAAATTCCAGGCGCATCGTATGCAGAAACTGAGCAATTCACTTGATGCACAAGAGCAGTATTCAGGAAGGAATTGTCTGAGGCTCTATGGCTGTCTCGAGCGAGAGGGGGAGAATATCGATGACGTCATCTTTAACATCGCAAGTGATTTGCTGAAGGTCAATCTACAAAGGGAGGACGTTGAAAGGAGTCACCGGGTTGGGGCAAAGCGAAAAAAGCAGGATGGTACGACAATACCACGCGGAATCATCATCAAATTCAAATCATATAGAAAGCGACAGGAGATCCTAGCCAGCAGACGTCATCCTCTAAAGGCAAAAAAATGATACTTGTGGAAGATCTTACATCCAGAAACCAGGACTCCTGCTGAAACATGCACGAGATCACGAGAAGATCATGTCGCCTGAAGCATAGATGGTCGTATAAAAGCACTGTTGAGAGGAAAAAACAAAGTGACAAAGGTGATTCACGGTGAGGAAGACTTAAAATCTCTCTGAACATAAACATGTATTTCTTACCTGATCTCATCTGATTCACTGACGAATTATATACATCCTGGAAGAATGGTTATGTTAATGAATAATTACTGCCTTACGTACAGTCTACTGATTTTTATGTTCTTATATTTATTTGTTTTTTTCAGCTGTTTTTTATATGTTGTTATAATCTGTATCTATGTCTCCTCACCCCAATCTATGTATTACTTGTCAAAGGCAAATCTCAACTCTGTTTACGCATGAATGTTCTATATGCACAGAACTAGATACCCAGGATATAAACTGCACATAAGATAATACTTCAATAGATAATGCTGATTATGTTCTACCAAACGAATATAATGATGTCGTAGAGGATTTATATTTGAAAAATAAAAGTGTTTTATCCATGGTACATTTTAATTGCAGAAGTATAAATAGAAATCTTGATACCTGTTATAGTGTTCTTGCCAGTATTTCTTGCTCATTTTCTTGTATTGCATTATCAGAAACTTTGTTAGCATGTGATGAAGAAATTCAAATCCCTTATTATAGGTTTATTGGAAATGGTAGGCAAAATAAGCGTGGAGCTGGTGTAGGTTGTTTGCTAAAAAGGGATATAAAATATAAAAACCGTAAGGACTAAGAGGTTCTTAATCAGTGTATAGAAACAATTTATTGAGATATTTTCTAAAACAACAAATATAATTGTTGCCATAGTGTACAGACCCCCTGGGCAAAGTGTATCAGACTTTTTTACTGCCCTGGAAGACCCTCTTAGTGCAATAACTCGAGAAAATAAACAGTGCTTTCTTATTGGTGATTTTAATATTGATCTTTTAATGACTAATTCCAAACAAGTTCAATATTTTATTGATCTTTTAGTAACTCATTCCTGCACACCCTTGATTTTAAACCCAACTAGAATAACACAAAGTTCAGCAACTATAATTGATAACATATTTACAAACAATCTGGATAATATTTTAAAATCGGAATTCTTGTAAATGATGTCAGTGATTATCTCAGTGTTTTTACTATTGTTAATTGTGAAAATGTTTTATACTCAAAGCCCAAATGTTACAAATGTGTTATGAATGATGATAATGTTTCTAATTTCTTGAATTTGTTACAGTCTCTCGATTGTAATGATGTGTTTGAAAATACTACTGTTGATTGTAGATTTGAAGTTTTATGAATTAAATAACCAGTGCATATGATCAATGTTTTCCTTTTAAAGAGATATTAGATAGAACATCTGATTTAAAACAATAGTTTAACAATGAACTAAAAAAGATGTGTAGGGAAAAGAATATATTGTACCGAAAATATGTAAAGAATCCAACTGACTATAGAAAATTAACTTATACCAAACGTAAAATCAAAGTTACTAGTGCAATACGTCATTATAAGCAAATTGCCTCATACTGTTAACACTTTTGATAAATTTTTGCCTCCTAGGAACTTTTTTAATTCTTTTTTTTTCTCAGACCTATACAACCTAGTGAAATATTTATAATTGTGTCTGAACTTCAGGTAAATAAAAGTCCTGGGTATGATGGAATTCAATGAGGCGTTCTTAAAAAGTCTATTCATTATTTAGTTACACCTCTATGTAGTATTTTTAATTTGTCAATAGATAAGGGGATATTTCCCAGTTCCCTGAAATTAGCCAAAGTTGTACCCATATATAAAAAGGGGGAAAAGTCTATTTTATCTATAAACTATAGGCCCATTTCCATTCTATCTATATTTTTAAGCTGTTTGAAAAACTTGTTCATAAACGTTTAGTGTCATATTTGTGTCATAATAATATATCTAAAAAGCAATTTGGTTTAAGACCTAGATATTCAACTTATATGGCATTAACTGATTTTTGTGATAAAATAGCCAATGCGTTTGATTGCATAGACCCTGACATTCTTATACACAAATTGAGATATTATGGTATAAGAGGTACTGCCTTAGATTGGTTTAAGAGCTATCTTCACAATCGCAAACAGTATGTACATATTAATGGGTATTAATCCCCTATACAAAATATTAATATTGGTGTTCCTCAGGGATCTGTTTTAGGTCCCTTGCTTTTTATTATGTATATAAATGACCTACAGTTTATCAGCAATATCTTAGAATCAGTTTTCTATGCTATGTTATGATAGTTATTTGTTATAACTGGAAATAACATACAGGATATGTGTGCAATATTAAATAAGGAATTATGCAATATAAACCAGTGGTTTTAGCTAACAAATTGAAACTAGACACTTATAAAACATCGTGCATGGTATTCCACACCAAAAAACAAATTTATTGATATAAATCGCTTGAATGTAAAATTGCTGGTTTTGACATTTCAGTTGTAAATACTGTAACGAACCAGTTCGCTACAATTAACTTATCTTGCAGGAAACTGCAAACGAAATCAAACGCATACATGATATCAATTTGCTGCTTGAGTTAGGCGGTAAAGAGTTGGGAATTGGAGGTAAAATAATTCGAGAACAAAAAACATTATCAAGAAATCAGACCAACGACAAATATATCAATAGCACTATACAGATCTAACTACCGAACGAAATATCAAATATTTTTTTGTCAAAAGTAATGAAATTTCATGTCTTCAGCAGTGAATAGAAAGGCTTAATAATTAGATCTAAATAAAAAAACATTAAAGGGTTACCATAAAAATAACTACTATACATATATAGCACAAATTGTGACATTCATTGTACTTTATGATAGACTTTCTAAAGACTGAAAATCTTTTCACCAACAAATCTCATTACCGCAAAGTGAATTCAAGAAATATATCCTTCCGGGTACCCACTTAGTATATCCGAGTCTTGAGTGGCAAATGTAGATCAATGTATTTCGATAGGACATTGTTGCTTTGTAGGAGCTCTTACCTATGCTCAATTAAGTGTTCAAGGTACTTGTTTAGGGCACCTGCTTAGGTTGAGTAATTAGAGACTCCGGATTGGTTTTGTGTTGGACCAACTGGAGCAAGGGCGACTCGAATCATTCTCATACGAGGCTTAGCGGCACTTCCCTGACAAAACGAAATGGTAAATAACAGAAAGATATGAAAAGAGAAAGATACTCCAAAAGAAAAAAAAGAGGCAGAAAGATAACCATAACGATATGATTGCAATAAAAATAAGACCCTTCAAAATATTATAATAACATGTTTATAATAGACCACGACACCTCGACAGATCGAAAGATCTCGAGGCTCATAAATAAGATCATAAAACTATAATTTTCCCGACATTGTTCCCTCTTTCTTGCATCTATATAAATAAAGTCCCCCAAATAGCAATTGGCACATGAACGTACAAGGGCGCAGCGCAGACATAATTATGTTATCCTTCTTCTTCTTGATACTATTTCCTTGTAGCATAAGACTTGCGATCGATTTGAAAGGTAACTTTGAAACCATTGTAATTATATGCCTCGTATTCCATAATTGTTTAACTTTCCTAAAAGGATTTCATGATCAATAGTATCGAAATCTTTCTTAAAGTCTATAAAAAATACCTAGCGTTGGTTTACCTTTATCCTTTGATTTTATAAGTGTATCTACAAGATTTATCAATGATAACTTTGTACTATATCGCTTGCAAAAACCATACTCATGTTCATACAAAATGTTGTTAAATTTTAAAAAAATCATTAGACGACCATTAGCTAATTTCTCAAAGACTTTTGCAATGACCGGTAGAACAGATATGGGCCTGTAATTTCCAGGGTCGGTCTTTGGTTCTTTTTTGTATAAAGGAGTCACTTTTGCTATTTTCAATGCATCTGGGAACTCTCCCTTTTCTAATGACAAATTGAATATGTACGTCAGTGGCGCAACAATGTAGGGTTTGCATCCTTAATTAATCTTACTGGTAATTTGTCATATCCATGGGATTTCTTAGCATCGAGAGCATACAGATTATCAAAAAACTTCAGTTTCTTTTATGGTTTATGGGTTTCCAAAAGAATGATTTTTCATATCTTCTACCTAAATAGTTTTTAAAATCAAGATTAACAGTCGGTATCTTCTTTGATAATGTTGATCCAATAGAAACAAAATAATTATTAAGTTCATTAGCTATCATAAAAAGTATTGTATTGTCAATTTGAACATATTTTTTTCCGCCATGTCATGAATTAATTAAAATTATTTTATTGTCAATTTATATATTTTCATTTTTTAAAACAATATTGCTATGTCATGACTTTAACCAAAATAGTTAAGACTTATGGGTTGTTTTACAATCAGGGTACACAATAGAAAAACTCACTTTGATGGCCATTAAAACAAAAACAATGAACAGCCAAGGAAAATCTTCCTCGGTCAACTATTTTGCACCCTTAGATCAACCTACAACAGCAAAGAAATTGTTTGAAACGAGCAACTACTTTTCAAAATATGTAATTACATGCCGTTTTTTCACATTTTCGCTGTCTCATTTTACTTTTTGCAAAGTTTGAACATGTGCATATCTGACATATAATCTCAAAAAACATCATCAACAATCAGAATTAGCTCTTCCAACGGATCTATGTAAGATCTGAATTGGGTGTAAGATTTTGGCAAATCTACACATTTTGACTTCGCACCAAAAATGAGGTGCAAAATGTGTCAAAAAATGTCCTCTCCGAAACCAGAGTAATAATTCTAAGGACGTCCGCACTCCATGAATTATTTGTTCCTCCTTGAAAAGAGTCACTAATATCCTACAAAATGATGATATTAACTTTTCCCACACTAACTCAGTTTTTGGTAAATGCACGTTTCAAATTTGTTTGTCAGGGGTGTGTCAAAAAGTGTCCTCTCCGAAAAAGTGACATTTTTTATCAGCACTCCTTCTAGAAGAGCCACATTTTGAAGCCAACTTATGTTATTAAATAGACCTAACATTGTTTTTTCATGTGCAATAGATAATGTTTGTTTTTTTGTTAATATTCACACTGATTTTGAAGTAACATTACGAGCCAGAGCAATATGACACTGAATTCCTATAGGACATCTATTTATTCAGATGGTCATATCTCAGCCAATACTTAACATATTCAATTGGTTTTCGACATTTGGACATTATTTTTGATGCTCTTTCGGAAAATGAAGAAGAAATTGAGAAATTCCAAAAATAGATTTTTATAATGTCACAGGTTCGGTACTCTATAGTCTTACCGATCCACTTTACCAAAGCTCAACATTACTTGTTATTCATAAGCTTCCAAAGGTACAAAGAAAGGGGCTTCTTACAACAACAAAAAACAAGCAACAGTTCTTTAACTTATTTCTTAACAAAGGTTGTATTCATTGTGCAAAATTTTTCGAAAAAAACAAAGATAGAACATGGCCGTAATGACACATTATTTCATTCCAATACAATGCGATGCACTTTTATTAAGTCCTCTGCTGCATTTAGAGAAAAGTACTTTGGAGAGAACATTGTAGGCCTTGTATATCGTATGGCATATATCTGCCAGTTAAGATGTTTAGTTGGCAGAGTGATATAAGGGGCATGCCCAAAAATTATGTTCATGAGACATAAAACTTCTGTCTAAGATTGTACATACATGTTCCTAAGTTGCTCACATAGTATAGTTGTGTTTTTAAGGAAAGATGGATTATGAGCATAAACCAATCATATGTCAAAATGTAATGTCTTCTCTGAATGTTACTGTAAAGCATGTAATATCTCCAAAACACTGATATATGGTTAACTCTTCTTAAAAACTAGTAACTATCAGGCCTGATAATA
>BEXV01000586.1:147658-168839 GCA_003118195.1 Hemicentrotus pulcherrimus | reverse complement strand
CCCCCCCCCCTGGGAACTACCCCCGTAGGACGATTACCCCCGGAAAATTATCCCCCGAGGAAAACTACAGCCTCGCGGACAATTACCCCCCGAGGCCAATTACCCCCTAGGACAATTACCCCCGAGGACAATTACCCCCTAGGACAATCACCCCGAGGAATTGCCCAGGGGGTAATTGTCCTAGAACCGCAGCTGGTAACTGAAATTGGTGCTTTGTTTCAATTTAAAGTGAAAACTTCGGACTTTTTTCAGAGGGCTGCTTTGTACATTTCAAAAATGCAAAACTGAACCATTATAAAAGGGTGCTGTGATTTTTACGATTTATTTGTTGGTATTTTATTGGAGTGTTGTGGCCGAGTGGCTAAAGGCGCTTGACTGGAGATACGAAGGTCGAGAGTTCATACTCTTAATTATAAAATATTGAAATATGTTGACATTTTGGACATTTTGTGTATTGAATCAAAGTAGGGGGCCATTGTCAGCCACTACATCACACTCACAGTGAAATGACCGCTTTAGTCATTTTAAAGTGCCCATACATTATAACGATAGCAACTTTCAAATTTTCATAACTTTCTTCCTTTTTTGTCCGATTTAGTTCAAACTTCCCCTAATCTGAATTTCTAATTTTTCCCCCTTTTTGTATATTAATAATAACCGTCCTTTGAGGTTAAATCTTTTCATTAAAATCTTTATCAAAGTACGTGGTGTCAGACTCTGATTTACATAATCACACAATTCTCAAACAACAAGATAATGCGCAGAACACTATTCTAATCTTCTCATATTAGTATATTGGTGGAAATTACCCAACTCATCAGTATAACGATATTCATAGTGATATCCAGGCTTTCAAAGCTTCCGCACTAGAAGAAAAAAAATTGTCAAAAATGACAATAATAACAAACCCGCAAAATAATATATCGACAAAATAAAAAAATAATCAAATTGCACGCTATAACAAGCTTCTTACAAGTACGATTGCTATAGCCGGGCTGGTAAATGCCCAGATTGTCCCATCTGTCGGATTCAGCCAGCAACTGTAAATTGGAAGATAAAACATTTACTTCGATTAAGCAAAAGCTTAAATTGTTTGCATTCGTTGTTGGTACCTTTGACATTTAAACCATGCTATTACAATGCAACTGATTTCCGTGAAATATCATATATATTGATAATAATAGTTTTTGTTTGATATTATTATGCTCACCGTCGTTCATAACCATAGCTTTGATGCTTTACGCCTCCAGTTATCATGAGTATCACGGCTGGACCACCTGCGAAAGAAGGAAATAGTATGCTAAAATGATATTACATAAACTAGACCGATGTGATTCTTTGATTATATAGCCTAAATCAAAGCCAAACTACATGTAAATTACCTTAACAATCCAATTTCTTTAACGATGTCATCATTAGCCTTATGTTGAGCGATAGTGAGTATTTATTTGCCTCTAGCAGCGTTTTCTAGTAAAACCGTCTTACATTTGGATTTACCCTACTACCGTCATATGTCAAAAACCAGATTCAAATTGTAATAACTCCTTTATATAACGGTCGAGATGTACGCCAACTGATCATTGGACATTAATGTTTTCAAATATTAGCAATGTTCACTAATTAATCTTGGATTTCAGCTCACCGCTGTCATATATGTTTCATTGTTGAGTTGCACGCCCTCAACGTTCAATGTAAATCGATGGTTAAGCCTTTTCTAGTTTAGCCTTATCAATGTTGTCATGAAAAAGGATTATAGACTTAAGGATTGTTTCGAGACTGAAATATGGCGCTCCATGATGCTTTGAGTGATTTTCAACAACTTACCCCATCCTAAGATTCCATAAGCCCAAGTTCGAGGATTACCAGAGTCAAAAACTTGGATGATCAGACGATAGAGGTGTGCACCCTCGACGAGCATCCAAAACATCATTGCTAGTGAGAAGTAGTGCAGGATGAAGGCATATTCCTTGCATGCAGACTATACAAGAGGTTCATATACACGATGAGATATAATGCTGAGGAATCGACACGCGTGATGTTATACATATGAATACCAAAAAAAAATCCTCCAATTCTTTAAATCATTTAAATAAATTAGAAAATGACTTCAAGTAAAGTCATTAGGGTTGTAACAAAACCCATGTCTATGAAGTCCATTTTAAATGAATGGTTGTGAGCAATATAGCGGTGATAAAATAAAAATGTTTCATATGTCCTTCTCAACGTTTGTATAGTTCTGTGAGACTTATACAATGGTACCATTTATACATTTATCTAAGCAATTGAAATAGCCATCCTCGCCGGAGAGTTTACTTCTTATTTCGGTTTCATATTTATTTTCAATTGAATAGTGAAGAAATGAAGTTTCAAGGATTTATTTTTCAATTATTTTAACCATTATCTTTATACTATCGTGACAAAAGATTATCTTATAAAAAATAATTATTGTTTTATCCTGAAAATGTAACAAAAAACAGGAAAGAATTTGTTTGCGTCGCGTTTTCGTTGTTCTTCTTAAAATGCCTTCCTTTGATGAAATTAATTGCAAAGTTTGCAAAAGCGATCTCTACTAGGAATAAAACGAAGGTTTTAGGTTTTGTATGCCAAATCCTTTAACAGCTAGACCAAGAAAACAGGTTGAAAGGTTTTTCCAGCCACACAAGATACAACCATTTTGAAAAAACTCGGCATATAAAAAATACACCCAAAAAAAAGGAATTGGACTCTATTTGCAGTTAAGATTTTCAAAGAAATATTTGATATAACTTACCTTTCATATACCTCACTGAACATAAATTAATCCCAGTTAAGATGATATGCAATTGAAATCACGCCCTTCATGCTTGATTAAGCATATAAGTTTAGCAATAAATGCATACATTGTGCGCGGGCAAGCCTGAATCCGACGAACGGAGTAATGATATAGGTGTAAAGCGCTAAGAGATGTTTTGTATTAAGTGCTTTTATAAAAGCGGAATATTATTATTGTATTGGGTGCAAAGGCAAGGCATCTTGACCGTGCTCGTCAAAATCATGCAGTCCTGAGACTATACGTCCGACATCAAGAGCTCAATGCTCCTCGTCGTTTCTCTTTTTTTTTTCTTTTTGTAAGGTTAAGCAAGACTGTTTTACATAATGAACATGTTCATTATTTTGAATGGCTGCTTGCTTGACTTGTTGTTGTCGAATTTTTCTTAATCGGACCTTTTAACCGTTCAATGAACATGCCCATCTCAGCGTGAAAAATTCGAAACCCGATCCTAATTGATGTTGGTAGAGTATAGCTCTTTCTTTAAATTGAAATATACTTTAATGTATTTGTTATTGATGGTTTTGATGAAACAATTTTAAAGTTGAAAGAGAGTCCATTTTTTTGTATTGTTTAAATATCATTCTTGAGGATAAATACTTCTGATAGCACACGGCTTGACAAAAGAGAACAAAGGGAATGGATAGCCTGCCAGACAACTCTGGAGAAAAAAAAATAATCAAGATTACCTCAATTTTGATAGGATTGATGCCGGCAAAGAAGGTGATATCGACAAACAGAATGGCGACCATAAGGTTGGCGTGAATTATAACACGATCAGCTGTCAACGATCGTCTATGTATAAAGTGAAAATTGGAACCTTAGATTTACAGAGAGTGTATATCCACGTTAACGAAATATATGTTTATTTACTTGTTTACAAGGCATGTATATCCATGGTACAAAGGAAAACAAATAATTTAAATCACCCTTTTTCAGTTATAGATGTTTAATGTTAATGTGTTCCTTGGACCTACTGCGGTATAGCGTTTAATACAAAACAACCCTTTGTAATTTCAGTGTTTGGTTAAATAGATTACTCTGAGAAAAATTATATGAAACTATCATAGATGGAACCTACATTCTGATCATCTTTTTTTATTTCTCACAGTGCACGCATTGAGTGCAAAATAAAAACTATTTTCTAGTATTTTGAAATCCAAGGTCAGTGCCCAATCATTTCAATACACGTAATCATTTTCATTTTAAACAGAATACAAATATCACAATAACAATAATGATTAAAAGATTGTTGATTGTGTTTTTATATTTTTGGCTTTTTCGGGAAAATGATACGCACATTTTGTGTCTATTAAGTAAACTTTAATGTAAAATAGTAGATTTTTCAACTTAGACTTGAATTACATTAAAAGAGGATGCATACATTATCCAAATCGCCAAAATTATACTGGTTTGACGAACCATTTCATACTATGAATTTCTTGACATTTTCACCTAAGAATAAAGAACGTAATCAGACTGATAACAAGTGACGTCACGGATGATCCAAGGCCAACCCAGGTAAGAATATCACTGAAGATATCTCCATCCTGTATAGTATTGTCAACAAAAAGCTTTCAACAAAATTATTACTCTTGATATAGAAATATTTTATTCATTTTCAAAGACAACAATGTTGTAATAAACTTTATATCTTCAAGTTTAATCCTGATCAATCATTTTTTTTTTCTCAAAATGTCATTTGGTGTAACCATTTCCAAAATTCATTGAGAAAAGGGCTTTTAGGAGAAGCACATTCTAGGAAAATGGGACACATTTCCAACTTTTTAATCATAGCTGCATCTTTAGGGATCGGTGTAATCATTTTATTATCAAAAGGTATGAATATTCTCGCAAATAACTCGCCAATGTATCATTTAAACATTAAATGATGAAAATCATTAATTCATGTAGCGCATATATTAACAAACATTCTCTATAATTGTTGTATTTTAAGCTCACCAATTGTGGATGATTATTGTTAAATTTCAAACATGTTTGTGAAATGATAAGCCGAAATATAATACATAATGGTTGTATCTTACCAGCTCACTCGGCAGCAAACTCACGAGAATGGCAAAGCTGGTCATGTGATCACAGTAGCATGACGTCATATTTAAGTTGTCTGTCGCGATTTCTCGACAGCCGGTGGAATTCCACTTTCTTTTCATGAAAAAAATAGCACACGAGACAGGTGACTAGAACAAACATATTACTTTATTTTGTATGGATACATTACGAATTTGTTCTCTGTAACGGTTTATATAAATAAGTCAGAATCTATTCCCTCTAATATTAGGAGCACATTACATAATCTAGTTTTGGGGGTGTTGACGGAAGAACAAAATGAACGAGATTGCCAAAGTAAACATATCGCTAGGAATTGTTGTAGTTCTTTCAAGTCCTTACATGCCTATAGTTATTGTGTTTTATTATTAGAGCCAAAAATAACACTTCATTTCACTTTCTGAAACAGTATTAATCTTATTCCGGATTCAACTCATTACAATATACGTTTTTGTCGTATTCCATTTTTTTTCGAAAATAATTTCTGATATCATGATATTATGGCTGTCAAAAAAATACCTGGTCTTTATATCCCAGAAGCTGCATGTTGGTGAAAAGTATTTCTGACTGATCATCTGCAGTAAAGTAGGAGGGAAAGAGATGAACATTTACTGCTATATACCTCTCTTTAGAAATCTAGCCATCTGATTGGTCGAAATTGCAGTCGTGATTTTTAGCCTTTCCCATTAAGAGACGAACAGTGAGATTCCCGCAAGAGTCCGGGTACCATGAAAATAGTTATATTTTGCTGCGATCCCTATTGGTTAACGTGTTAAACCTAAGTTTGTGCGAGCGCGGCTACCATACAGTGCTTTTTGTCTGCGATTAATTTGGTCACTACATTTTAGGATTTTTAATTGCACATAGACGACCGCCGATCTCGACTGTAGGCCTACATCTCCGATATGTTAGTTTCTAAACTTTATCTTATGTCCAAAGAACTGCTTTAATATTCGAGGAATAGTTGTTTTATAGGCTCTCGGGTACGTTGCAACTTGCTGTCACCCTTCGGCACTCATCGGGGTGATATCAGGATACAACGTCCCCTTGAGCCTATGAAACAGCTTTTCCTGTCATAGCAGTCATTATATCTATAATAGAACATAGCAAGTTGCCAGTGTACATATAATTCTCTGTATAATCTGATTTTATGTGCTATTTCTCAAATTTCGAAGGTCCTGAACACAAATCTACCTGTTGGAATTTTCTAAACACCAGTTTACGGTTACATCAGTGCGCATGCGCAGACATATAATTGGCTTTGAAACAAAGTCAATGACCTGAGGTCAGAGGAATTTATGCGTAAAATAAGATTGCGCCCATGCAAATGATGATGCGCGCACACAACGCCGCCCGTAGTCACTGAGGTCATCATAATTTTTATGGGCGCAATCTTAATTTATGCATAAATACATGACCTCTAGGTCATTGGCTTTGTTTTCAAAGCCAATTAAAATGGCGACCTAGCTAACCGTAAACTGGTGTATTGACGTCTTCGGCCGTTGCCATAGTAACTCATTAGATAACTTATATTTCTATTCAATTTTCAATAATTGTCTAGATCTACTTCCAGCTATACCCTTTTGATATTGATAGTCTTCCCAGATCATAGTTATGTTCAATAATTGTGGTTGCCATGGTTACCCCTGTAATTTTAGAAAATACATAATCTTTAATAATTAAGAAATATATAGAACTGTCAAAATATGTACCTTTTATTTCAAATTTTTGATTACCATTAACAACTTGATCATTCTAAGTTATATTTCCGGGAAAATATATATTATCTGAAACTAACCAAAATACAAAACAAATGTCTAGATATGAATGATTGTTTCCAAGCGAGATGAGGGTTTTAAGGTACCGGTCAAAATGGTACGGAAATGCCTGACAGAAGGGTTAACATGACATGACAGATTTATTTGTGCAGCAAAATTGAATAGATTAAAGATCCCCCACGGTACTCACTGTAGAGTGGATGAACGTAAAGCTGCAGGGAATAGATACCAACTCGTGACCAATGAATACAACTGCCGTTATGACATTACTTGCAACTCGAAGATTGACATCATTATTGCCGGTGGTGGTGTTGTTAGCTGTGTTGTTATTAAGGAGCTCAGCAAGACGTGCGGACGTAACAATCCCTATGATGACAGACCGCTGGTCATTTCCATCTGCAGAGGGTGTAGAATCCATTTATAATCCAGTTTAGTTCACTCTAAACGTTAGCAAGGTAATTATATAGTCTTCCTAGAAATATTATAATAATATTCGTTAGTTTTTAGGATTACAATTGTTTCATATGGCCCATTACAAATTGAAAAAAAGGAAGGAAACTGAACAGGGATAGGGAAAAGACGAAAGACTACAGAATGGTCATGTCGTCAACACAACAAATGATGATATTGAAATGCGTTTATTTTAATTTGTATTTTTTTTTTCATTGATACTGCCTAAGGTGTATTGATTTAGATGAGAATGTGGGTGTGAACGGTTTTGATATTATATGAGCATTTGTTCTTTCATTGATACTGAACTAACGTGTATTAATGTAGATGAGAGTGGGGGTGCGTAGGGGTTTTATAGTGTATGAGCATTTTTTCCCCATTGATACTGGACTAATGTGTATTCATGTAGATAAGAATCTGTGTGCGTAGTAGGGGATTGATATGTCTGAGCAGGGAGGTGAAAGAAAGGAGTGGTAACTCTTGTTATTTATTCAAACGCGTTGGTGAGTTCTAAAGCGTAACCATGAGATGTGTAACATTCCACTTGGCTTTGAAGTTCCATGCTCCGAACCGCGTTTCCACTGCGGGGAATTTCGGAGGCCATGCACCAGTTTCACATTTATTACAAAAATATCAAATTACCGGCAAAATGTCAGTGTAAATTATAAATTTTATATGGGGAATATAATGGGAATAGTGCATCAAACAATTTTTCCAATTTAGTACTCCACCCTTCCTATGATTTGTGTGCCAGAGTTGGTGAAAGAAAAATTAGATCCTGACAAAAACTCAATATTTTAGGAAATGCGCTAATTTGTGCGTGTTTTAATACCCCGTTATTTATCCCATGATATACAATGTTCGAAGTTGGCTACTGCGTGTTTTCGCGTTTTTTCTGTATTTTTGCAGTTGGAAAATAGAATGAAATTACACAAGTTTGTGTTTGCTTGTTCTACTCATTACACATTTAACAATGATGAGAAATCATTGTAAGGGACAGCGAACAATTGCTGTGATACCATTTCTAATGTAAGAATTCTAGATCCTTAAATTTCATGCGCTCTTTATCTCACCACGTGGACAAGAGTTGCAGATTAGCGCATAACTTTTCGGCGGCGTGGAGCATGGGGTCAAAGGAGAGCGGCTTGATTCCAGTCCTTCTCTATCACGTCCCTGATATAAGCATTCGTTGTCTTTCGTATTGATACTGAACTAGCCTCTACAGGTGTGGGTGGCTTGCGTGAGTGAGAATGAGTGTGTTTGCGGGTTTGATAATTGAATAGTGTATACACGTCAAGTGGAAAGAGCAATAGTGACATAAAATGAATGATTACAAGCATATTTTTTAATCCATGTCTTCATGACCTCTTAATTACCTTTGGATTGGTTATTCCTTTCACAGAAATAGTTTACGGGCAAAGAGAATCGATCTCCGTTCAGGCTGGTGTCCGTCCATTCAGTAGCACACAAATCTTCGAGTACAGATCGGTATACATAGATATCTAGCGTGTGAGTGTTTCCAGGGAAAAGAAGTAGATAGAATGTGGAGAAAGACAAGTGGTTGAATAGAGGAAAAAGCATTATAAAAAAGGAAACAATAATGTAGGTACGAAGAACAGAACGAATAAAGATAAAAAGTGACAAAAGAACACAAAATACTGTAGCTATAATATGAAACTTGAAGATAAAGTCACTGAGCAAGTTCCCCCATTAAAATATGACATATTTCGAAGAAAACAAATCAAAAGAATGAAAACTCATAAGGGATGTAGATAAGCTGATTAACATAGACAAAATTATCTCAATCAAATTTGCTGCATCCGTCACCTCTGTATCAAGTAAAAATCGTAAAAATCCGTAAACATCTCATTTATGATAAGAACCGTAGTTCAGATGGAGGTTGAGATTTTATTGATTTTGTATGTAAATCTCATTAAATAAGAATTGAACATTTATTAATTTTACAATGATTATTATGAACTTTATCATAATTGGTATAATGCCATGTTTAAAACTTAAGCTAGTTGATTACAGTCAACTTGAGAGCTTGCCATATAATCTTGAGAAACAAAACAAAAAAGCTTAAAACGAAAATTGCTTCTGAATGGGATTTCTTGATTTGTAACATTGAACATTACCGGAACCCCGTCTCATAAAGAGTTGCGATTGATCCAAATCAATCGCAAGTCCTCTAATCAATCGCCAATAGTTTCTTTTTTCCTGTGTACAAAGTTACGATTGATATGCTAAATCCTAAATAAGTTGCCATCTTTATATGACACGCATTAACGTGAAAACTACGCAGTTTAGCGTAGATCACAGGGTGCAAATGAAATCTCGTTGCATTTTCATTCTTTGAGGCACCCTTCATGTCAAGAACACCTACCAAGATTATGGCGAATATCAACATCATAATCTAAAGTTCCTGTTTTCTTTATATTTCGGCACAGAAATGCAGATCAACTTACTATTGTCTTCGATTGATTGTCCTGTACTGAGATTCATTCCAATATCGAAGACCATCAGCTCCAAGATGTCAGGGTTCAGAAGGAACTGAAAATCCTCCTATATAAAAACAGATGGACGCCATTATTATGATTTTTTTTCTTCGGTTTCTGACACAACACTCTAGAATGCTGTGTATACGAAATCGTTTGAAAAAAATTGAAAACTAATAATGTTGTGATAAATTTACGGATGTTTAAGTTCAATGCGAATGCAATAGTGATAGTCTGATTCTTTCGCTTTTCGTATCTTGTCTCACCTCGGAATTTTATTGCAAAATTTCCCCACATTTTCTACCATTCTAGTATACTCTTGCAGTCTCATTCCCACTCCAGTTCTTTATGTTCTCCTTCCGGTCGGTTCCCGGTTTCCCTGTCGGTCTAGTACCTTCTACTTTCCCCTCTTTGAAATTTCTCAACAGAGTTTGATGTCTTTTGATACTGTATAACCAAAATAGTTCGCATTTATTTCTATCACGAAGACTATATATTGTTATATAACCTTCATTCATTATTGTTGAACGTGGATGGGGGATGTATCATAGCAAAGTCACCACGCACAACCAAATTTCGCATGCGGTATGGTAAACCCACTATGTTCTCGATCTTCTAATGAGCTATTTTCTAATTGTGAAGCGCCAGGGAGGTCATGTATAGCAGACATGTAGCGCTTTACAACAGCCCACTATTATTAGTGTTGTTGTTATTATTATCATTGTTATTATAATATCTGAAATTCGAACCTTTATATTTCCTTTTTCGCATCATTAATTTTGTGGAAGCCAGCTTCCACAAGTTCTCTATAAAACAAAGTCCGCACAAACTTTATACCAACTCTAGTTTATTAACTAGCGCATGATGTTTATTTCAAAAGATATGTGAATTATAGAATATTACCAACACTCGAATATGATCGTCGATATTGCAGATTTTGAAATCAATGGAACACGATTTGGCAACGGGAATAAACCTATTTGCTAACTAGACTTGAACATCGTGAAGCAGTGAGCAAATGGTATATTATATGCATATATACATATAAGTATTTACAGATGCAGCCAATTATCTTAGCATCTTGATCATTCCTAGAACTTCCAATATGCCTCTATTCTTGTAATCAACGTTGCTAAATGCTTCCAGAAAACTTCTGTCATAATGTTATCTATCGCATGGCCGGTATTCAACTTTTATGTTTTGTCTGGACCGATTATCAAATAATAACGATAATTAAAGCAGGGAAAACTCATCAACATCGACACGGTTTATCACGAGGGCCCTCCACTTATCATTACCCCAGCGATGTCCAGGTACCATTTTACACAAAGTCATGGGTGGAGAAAAGCAAAGGTGTTGTGGTCGAGTGGATACGTCACCGAACTGTCGATCACAAGGTCCGCGGTTCGAGTCCCGCCGCAGCACTAAATGTCCTTTGGCAAGACATTGATCTACGTTTGCCACACTCAACCCAAACGAGGTTAATGGGTACCTGGTATGATTATTCCTTGAAATGCACTGTTCGCTGATAAGGCTGCCGGAGCTTAAAGCTAGGGTAATAAAGTCCAAAGCTCTAGAGATGTTATTTCATAACGTATTATGCGCTATACAAGAACTGAACTATTATTATTATTATTATTAATGTCTTGCCAAAGAGGTTAGTACCGGGCTGGGATTGGAACCCTAAACGTTGGATTGAAAACCAAAATCAAATGTTGTTGTTTTTTAAACATAAGTGAAGTAATTTCGTTAACTAGAGAATATGTTAACTCGGTTAAAATTAATCTGTGCTACCCATACAGGCCATGTTACATTTCTATTTCCCAATTAGACAGTTATGAGTCTGAATGGATAACAGGTGTCCTTTTAATGGATATCATCATGAATTGTTTACTTAAATAACTTCCAAATACAATATATTTCTCATTAGATCTCATCCATCATGATGTTTTGGGTTTAATGACTTTGTATTTTATATCAAAAGTTTGCTGTTATTTTTGACATGCTGGTAGCCGTTGCCCGTGAGAGATGTTACATCAGTAAACTGTGTAGATGAAGCATTCAGACCCGGTGTAGAAGATGTATATGACTTTTATGCGTTGACACTACAGTTATATCTGACAAAGAACTTACTGATACGGTCAAGGTGTGGTCGGATGAAGGTAAAGATGAGGAGGTGAGGGAAGTAGAATTCGTTTCTAATGTTACACGCATGGTGGGTTTAGTGGTTGGTGAGTCTATAGACGATTTGCACGGATATGTCAATAGTGTAGATCCATCTGGTGGGTATGTGAGCATAGTCGTCGTGTTACTGATACTAAAGATATTGCACGGAATGCCCGCAACAGAGTAACCAATGACATTGTAGTAGTTATACGTCCCCCATAGAAAATATCCGTTGAGGTTTCCTTTGAACAGAGAATTACCTGATCTTCCTGAATTTAAAACAATAAAGAGCACCAATAAGTCATATGAAGATAAAAACTTGTCAACAATGCATTTTTCGTTTAGTTAACCCGTTGACTACTGAATTATCATATTCCCATAGGCTTTACACAGGGACCACCAGGTTCCAGTAAGCAATGGGTTAAAACTGGTTTGACTTTGATTTGAGAAGATTTATGTCGACAACTGGTTAAATAATTAACCATGAATTTGAATTAACTCGATGAATCAAGATTTGTCAACCTCCATCTCTTCCACCTCTAGCATCGTACGAAACTGTACATTTCATACTGGGGCATGGCTAGGCCTTTAAGGTGGACCTGATAGCTGAAGTCGACAAATCTCAAGATACACAAACACCATGATGTAGATGATAATTATAATATTGATAATAATAATAATGATCATGACAAATATTATAGTCATAAGAGTAATGACATCAACATCAACAGTAGAACAATTAGTCTTAAGAGGTAGATATTGATTAGTTTTTATTAATAGGCCTACTTGCTATATTCATATCGGGCAAAATACTATAACAGTTTTTTTTAAAGGCCTTACATCAACGAACCCATGCATTTAATTTTATGAATGGATACATCAACTGTGTATCCTACAGACACGAATGCATCGATAAATACTTTCCAACGTCCACCAACAAAGCTTCGCCTTGGTTTAAAAATCAAGAAGAACTGAGTAGATAAGTTTATAGGATTGGCTAGGCAATCAAGAAAGACTTACATCAAACTAACTATGCACTTATTTTTACAATTCGATACATCACCTGTGTATTCGACAGACACGACTACGTCGATATAGATGTAACCATTGGCTGCAAAGTTACGTACGCCTTGTGAATGCCCCAGGCAGTACTGGGTAGAGTAGTTAGCTAGTAGGATAAAGACCAAACTCCTACACTTGTAGGTGTCGCCACAGTTAATAATGCTGTTAGCTGCCTCCGTGGCATCCACAATCGCTGTGTTACTCCCTCCATTCCCGTCATCTGAGGTGACCGTCAATGTAGCATGGGTAACCTGGATGGTGTCCAGAGAGCCCCCTGAACACGCAGGGAATGTTAAATCGCATGGATTCTGTGCGGGTTCTTTGTAGCGAGTCAAACATAACAAAATAGTGCTTGCCTTTAGTATACATTCACATTGTATAATATGCTCTTACGAAAGAAAACAAAAGAAAGGAAAAGGGAAAACCTTCGAAAAATAGATGTGCAATATGTACAATACTACACAATAAAAGAGTGAGTGCAGCAAAGGTCTATATTGAGGAACAAGGCATACACAATGGTTTAATCTTCCATCGTCATCGTAGGAAATTAGGTCATAAAAGTTCACGTTTCGTCACAATAAACAAAGTACTTTCACTTCAATATGAGAAGTATTTTCCCTAAATACTCATCGGCAGGGGCATTCTAGTTTTCATGGGGGAGAGTCATGAAAATATATAGGGTTTAATACATGTATATCTCCTGTCAATCTACCGTTTTCTGGAATCAGTTGATGATACCTATTCATTTCATTGCTCCACCCCTCCACTCCTTTACGCTCTGAACCACATTAAGAGGTCCAACCATCACTGTCCATAAATTTCGAACTCTTGACCTTCAGGGGATGTTTCACAAAGATCCTAAGTTGAACTTATCTCTAAGTTGGATTTAAAAATTATGGAATGTCGTTAGCATCTATGAAAACATTTTGTAAAAGTTCTTTAAAAGGCATAAAATTCTGATTTAAATCATCTATATTTTCTATTGTCAAGGAAATTTCATTTTCTTGTTGTGGAATTGATAACAAGTAAAAAAAAAAATTGAATTTTGGCTTTTGAATCTATTTAATTTTATTGCTACGAATAGCTCTTCATAATTTTCAAGTCCAACTTCGAGTTAAGTTCGACTTAATATCTTTGTGAAACACCCCCCTGGTCTCTTATCTCGCATACAATTTCCCTCAAAATTCATTTATATTAAAATATAGAAGCCATCTTACCTAGGCGTGCTCGGTAACATTGTGGATCTCCCCTTGTGATAGGTAAGATCTGAATCCGTAATTACATCCACGTTTGAAATATGCGAGAGAAAAAAGTCATGGTTTATTTTTTTATGTATTTATTTATTCAAGTTTTTTTTAAAATAGTGGGTAGGTACATTAAGTTTAACAAAACTGCTTTCCAAGTACGCCCTCTAGAACGACATAACAAGTTTGTGATATACAAAAATACAAGGAATATATACAAATATAACATTCGTCAAAACTAAACATTGACATATTTGACATAATATAGAGTACAAACATATATAACATAAGAAATATAATTTTACCGGTAGAGGGAAATACGAACGGAGATTCTACTATAATAAAGGTTTTTCCAATAATTGGTATCCGCGCTTAGATTGATTTGGTTGATTGAATTGAGGGGGGGGGTATTAAATAGGGTGCTTGCTTAATATGAGAATGATCTTTTTTTAATTCGGTTTTGGGGTATGGGATGTCAGGTACAGAATGTAATGAAAAGCGGGTACAGTAATTGAAGGTGCGATAATGAAGTTGGGGTCATGACATTTATAATTTTAAAAGCTAATAAACAGTAATGATATGTTAATCTTTGTTCGACCGATTGCCAATTCAAAGTCGTAAGAAGCGTACGTTGTGGTGTGTCTTAAAATCAATCTCGCAAATCTATTTTGTAACTTTTGCAGTTTCGATAAATTTGTCTTTGAGCAGTTTTCCCAAGCAGTACAACAATAGTCGATATGTGGTAAAATTAATGAAAATTAGAGGTTGACAAGAGTTGTATTGGGTATTAGGCATTTTATACGACGGATAAATCCATTAGAACGTGATATCTTAGTAATTATACATTGTATATGTTCAGACCACGTAAGTTGCGAATCAGGTATAACTCCTGGGTATTTCATTGTTTAGACACACTGTAAATTTTTACCATTAAATTTAATTGAGAGACAATTGTTCTCCAACTTTCTTTTTGATCCAAAGGACATCACCATAGTTTTCTGAGGGTGTATATACATCTTATTTATATCAAACCATTTACATATTAAATCAAAGTCATGCTATAAATTATTTTGAACTTCACAAAAAACATTAGAATTATTAAAAATGACAGTAGATCTAGGAACTATAGATCTGAACGATTTTGGAATCAGAGACAAAGAAATAGTTTGTCTTAGAAGATGAATGTTTGTTGAATCATATCTGTATTGTCGGTCCGGTATTTATCTTCTTTTTTTTTTAAGAATTTTATTTATTTAATTTTACTTTATCAAAAATAACAAATTTGAACATAATGAACAATGGTAATTATTATAACTAAACATTCAATACAGAAAACATAATGTACATGATGATATTTATAACAGATAATACAACTATTTAAATCAATCAATAAAGTGGGGGATCTACTAAAAAGCAAAGCTTGTATTATGTAGGTCCCAGTTCATGGGTTTGTGTATAAATAAGGGTATTTAAATTAACATAGTTACAAAAGCATATGATTACACGAGGGTTATCTTTAAGTGAACATTTTACTGAACATATCGTAAACAATTGAAAAAAGGAAGAGTACTGTGCTTTTATCAGCATAAACAAATATATATATATATATATATATATATATATAAGTGCGAGAATTCTCAACTCTGACATGACAACGGGTGTTCCAGAATATGTAAGCGTGAAGAAAATGGTCTAGGAACGTGAGACGTAGCTGTACTTTACAAGTTTATTGCGAGCTTTCGGCTTGTGAGGCCTTCTTCAGGTTCTGAAGTACAAACACATACAAAAACAAATACATTGTATAAACAAATATACAGGGCATACAAACTTAATAACACTCAATCACAGTCAAGCATCATGAACATAGCAAAAATAAGTACGAGAAATACTTTCGGAATAAACTTAGAAATAAATAAATAATAATTATGCAAATTCAAAGTGTTTTACCAACACACAAGCAAGTTAAAACACTTTGAATTTGCATAATTATTTATTTATTTATTTATTTCTACAACAAACTTGTAAAGTACAGCTACGTCTCATGTTCCTAGACCATTTTATTCACGCTTATATATGTATGTATATATATATATATATATATATCATTATCCTTCGTCCCTTTCCCTTTAGATTTAAAAATTATCTATTTCGTAAAGTCTTCTAATGTTTTGTTTCTTTGATAATTGTTTTACCTGACCGCTAAGAAAGCATGTGTGTAGTTGTAAGTCCACTCAGAATTACTATGGTAATGAAGATTGAGGCCTTACCAAAGGGCACAAGCTTTTTGACTTGGTTTCGAACCACGGCCTCCCAGTATGGAGACCACTTCTCGTCCACTGAGCTATCGAACATCCTTAAGTCGGAGTGTGTTGCAAAGTATCTTCACACAATCGCAAATACTATCTAAAAATAATATTAAGGCCAGTTCGTATGACAGTTGAATTGAATTGAATTGAACTTTATTTCATTCATCATAAAAACATAACAAAACATATAACATACAACACATTGCGTACAAGCTAAAGAGAGACATTTACAATACAATACAACAACCAAAATATATATGAATGTGGAGACAGCTAGGAAAGCCAAAGGTTCATTGCCATATCCGCACATTTCAAAAGGTCTCGAGGGCTATATGGAAATTGCTGTACATTTAAAACGATCTCAATCACTAATCGATTTTACTTCACTGCATAATATAAACTCGGTCGATTGAGTGTCATATTAACTCCACATGAATAGTTTGTACGTGTTGAAAAAAAAAACAAATCCTCTGCCATTCTTCTAACCAATCAGATTCTTCTTTAGGAGTGACGTTTCTTAACAAATATGTCAATGTTTGTCCTCTGGCCAACAGAAAACACTTTTTCGTCTACATTGGTTTCGAATACATCTCACTATGAATGATAAGAGTAATAATTGTGTATCATTAAAACTTTTAATGAAAACCCAATGCTTTGAAACTAGCAAAGTATCTCCGTACATGTACCTTCTTCAGTGATAGAAAGCTTGAGAATATTGCGAACAAATAAAATATTTGAGTTCGCATCGTGTTAACATGAGCTAGGTTGAACAGTGATTACTAATTGTGTCCCATAACGAAAACATACAACAGAACACAAATGCCATTATGTATTTTGAGAAGCACACTTGGCAACTAGAAACCCTAGTTTAAAAGTGATCTATATGAAATCTGATCTTCTCTGGATTATCAATTGAAAACAAATACTGCACTTTATACGGACATGCGGTGTGCGGGCCTCTAGGGCCTTAGGGTATTGAACATCCCTACCCTTTAATGCAAAGTTCCAGGTCACCCTTGGGCAAGGTGTAGCACCTGACAGCCTTCCCCGAGTCCATAGAAATACTGTGATGATGTCCATCGGGGGCTAGTTTATCATGAATCCGGGTGGAGGGTACTCGTCAGCCGTAGTGAAAGCAAACCTTCTAAAAGAGTCCAGCCATGATGAAAATTGGTCCTACGGAAGGCAACGGGAACCCACCGCAGTATTATCCTCAGGATGACCCAATACATACGATATGATAGTTGTCAATTCAAATCAAGCCAAAGGCGTTAACGGGACTCTAGACACTAGATGCCAGGGTGTCGCGTCCGGCAGGGCCAGCAGTGAGGATGGTCAGGTCGCGTCATCCAGGAAAGTCCTCACTCGCGCGTTGGCACTTGGAATGTTAGAACAATGAGAGACGACAAGATAGAAACCATCAAACGTGAGATGCAATGTTATAACATGAACCTGCTTGCTCTTACTGTGGTTAGATGGCTCGACAGTGGTAACTTCATGAGTGATGAATTCAGAGTGATATACTCTTGAGGAAAAGCAAGACAACGTGGTGTTGCCCTTTTGCTGGACAAGCATACTGCAAAGAATGTATGTAAGATAGAGGCTGTAAATGATAGACTGTTAGCAGTCAGAATAAAAGGATCACCAGTTGACATCGTTGTGCTGGTTGTGTACATGCCTACAAGTGACTATGAGGACAAAGATGTGGAGGATATTTACGACATGATCGATGAGGAGCTGGACAAAGGGAAAGGAAATGACTATCGTATTCTTCTCGGTGACTGGAATGCTGTTGTTGGAAGCTCACACAAACATGATGATGCTGTTGGAGAGTGGGGTCTTGGCAGGAAAAACCATAGAGGAAATATGCTAGTACAGTTTTGCAAGAGGAGGAAACTGGTGATTACCAACACTCTCTTTGAACAGCACCCTAGACGTCGCTATACATGGAAAGCACCTGGGGATATCGCACGCTACCAGATTGATTATATTCTTGTGAACCAGCGGTACAAGAATAGTGTTAAAAAGTCCCTGGCATATCCAGGCGCAGACTGCTACTCGGATCACAACTTGGTGCTGATGACAGTGCAGCTGAAACTAAAGAAGATGAGAGGGAGCTGTATAGTGACAAAAATAGATAATGCAAAGTTGAAACAGAATGCATTAGTGTATGCACGTGGTGTCCAATCCCGGCTGAACTCTAGAGAACTCCCAGAGGGGCCCTCGGTTGAAGAGGAATGGGAAAATCTAAAAGGTGCCTTGCATGGTAGTGCTGAAGAAAACGTTGGGTTCAGTAAGAGAAAGAAGATCCGCAAACCATGGATAACGGAGGAAATGATAGATAAGATGGATCAGAGAAGAACGCTGAAAAATGACAACTCTGCAGAAGGAAAAAGGGGTTACAAGAGGCTTAATAACGAACTAAGAAGAGCTACAGACACAGCACGAACTAAATGGTGGGAACAACAATGCAAGGATTTAGAGGATCTAAACCGCAGGGGGAGAACAGACCTTATGTACAATAAAGTGAAAGTTCTTAGTGATGATATGAACAAAGGGAAAGGAAAGAACAACACAATAGGGGTTCTGGATGTGAATGGAGAACTGCTAACCAACCAACGGGACATAGAGGAGAGATGGCGTCAGTACGTAGAGGAGTTGTATGCAAGGGACAATAAACCAGTCACTCTGCCCTTGGAAATTGAAGATTATGTCATGGCAGATGACGTTGGCCCTTCCTTACTTCCAGAAGAGGTGCGTGGTGCAGTCTGTCAGTTAAAGGAGAAAAAGGCGGCTGGTGAAGATAACATTACGGCTGAAATGCTCAAGAATATGGGGGAAGCTGGCATAATGGCACTGACTGAACTATGTCAACATATATATGAGCAGGGAATCTGGCCAGATGATTGGACAAGAAGCCAGTTGATAACCATCAAGAAGACCACAAAGGCAATCAGATGCGAGGATCACCGCACTATCAGCCTGGTATCACATGCTTCAAAAGTATTACTAAAGGTACTCTACCATCGGATTGAAGCGAGGTCCAGAGATTATATTGGAATAGACCAATTTGGCTTTCGAAAAGGGGTCGGCACTCGAGAAGCAATCGCTGTGATGAGAATACTAAGTGAGAGATGTATACAGCATGATCAGGACCTATATATCTGTTTTGTGGACTACGAAAAGGCATTTGATCGTGTCAATTGGACTAGGTTGATGGAAGTGCTGTCAGCCATTGGTGTTGATTGGAAAGACCGTAGATTGATTGCATCCTTGTACATGTCTCAGACTGCCAGCGTTCGCGTTGGAGATTGGGTCTCTGAACCAGCCGTCATTGGACGTGGAACACGTCAGGGATGCCTTCTGTCTCCTCTTCTCTTCAATATCTATGCAGAGGCAATGGTAAGAGAAGCTCTGGCAAAAAGAAGAAGGAGTGATCGTTGGAGGAGTGTTGATTAGGTATGTACGGTATGCTGATGATCAGGCCACGCTCGTTTTCACTGCCGATGGTCTTCAAGGACAGATCATACATATGGATCAAATGGTCAGGAGCTATGGCATGAGAATCAACGAGAAGAAAACGAAGGAGATGATGATAAGTAAAGGCAAGACAAAAGAAATAACTATCATGATACATGGCAACAGACTCGTACAAGTCAACCCCTTCAAATATCTAGGCAGTGTGCTGACTGAGGATGTCAAGTCTGCCAAAGAGGTCAACTTGCGCTCAGCTCTGGCAAGAGCTGCCTTCTTTCAAAGACAAGATATCCTGATGAGCCACAACATTGATCTTAGTTTGAGAAAACGTCTTGTGAAGTCCCTAGTATGGAGTGTACTGTTGTATGGGGCTGAGACGTAAACACTCACTAAAAAGGACATGCAGCGATTGGAGGCGGTCGAAATGTGGTGCTGGCGCAAATTACTAGGTGTGTCTTGGAGTCTCGAATGAAGAGGTGTTGCATCGAGCTCAAGAAAGGCGGATGCTGATTCAAACGATTAGAGAGAGAGACAGAAGAAATGGCTTGGACACATAATGCGGCATGATGAGTGTTTGATGCTCAGAGTCATAGAAGGTCGTATCCATGGAAAGAAGAAGAGGGGGAGACCTCGTAAAGGCTTTCTAGACGATGTTATCACACAGTGTGGAGCAACAGGATATGAAACGATGAAACGTTTGGCCCAAGACCGAGGAACTTGGAGAGAAACTCGGAGAGACACTTGATATAGAATTTTTGAATGGGTCACTGAACCTGTCATAAACTGACAGATCACTATTGATGATGATACGGAAAAAAGCCTAAATTATCAAACCATCTTATACAAATGGACCAACCTATGTCTCAACAGACTAATCACATACCGGAGTAAAATCAATCAAAATATCTTTGCAAATGACGATTGCTAGTTTCCTAGCATATTTTACTGTAGTCTAGAATTTGTTGAGAGTTGGGTCCAAACCAATAGCATTGTACAGCAGCGCCCGTGGCACAATAGTATGTCCAGACATCAGTGTCTTATATTACCTGGTTCTAGGACAATTACCCCCTGGGCAATCACCCCGGACAATAACCCCCCGGAAAACTACCCCTGGAATTTTACCCCCCGGAGAATCACCCCCCGAGGACAACTACCCCCCAAGGACAATTACCACTCGGAAAATTACCCCCCGGAGAATCACCCCCCGAGGACAACTACCCCTCAAGGACAATTACCTCCCGGAAAATTACCCCCCGGAGAATTACCCCCCGAGGACAATTACCCCCAGGATAACTACCCCCTGAGGACAATTACCCCCTAGGAC
>BEXV01000586.1:97057-108302 GCA_003118195.1 Hemicentrotus pulcherrimus | reverse complement strand
AGGGATCACACAGGATTACAGTTTGAAAATACCCTTCCCCACATTTTTCGGATCAGCTAATTAAGGAGGCGTGCGTTCCGCTCAGTCCAAACCATGGTTACATCGCGTAACATCTCCACGTGCGAACGATACAGTGAATGAAAGTACATGTATGGGTAGCCGTTCGCACAAAAAAACCCGGAAGTGAATACACGTTATGGTCAATGGTAATATCACGTGGACAATGTCCACGCTGTCTCCGCAATATTGCCACTGAGCTATAAACATGTATTCACTTCCGGGTTCGATCGTGCTAGCGGCCACCCATACATGTCAATGCGGAGACAGCGTGGCTCAAGCTGCAAGTTGCGCACAGCATGTGTACAGCATGTGTACGCTATGCATATGCTTGCCTATTGCGCGATACAGCTGTTTGGCTAAATTTAGCAAAACAACATAACTCTGCGTGTACGTCTTTTTCGTTGATTCTGACCAAATCGATATGAATTTTCCAGCTTTTTGGAGGGGCTGTATCTTTTGATAGAAACATCGACGAGACTTGAAATTTGAAATGTATTATTCTGATTACATTTTTTATCTAAATATCAAACCAAAATGGTGAAAAACGATCCCAAATTGAAAATTGAAAAATCGTTCAGACACCCTAATACTATATGGATATGTCATTGTACATTTGCTACTGTGTATTATCTATCTGTGTATATTATTTTGTATTTTCTATTGTTCATGTGCTTATGTAATGCCAACAACTGAATTTCTAAATAGAATAAAATAAAATAAAATTAATCTAAATATATGAATCTGAATCTGAATCTGAATAACCTATCAAAAACTTTGTGAATAGTTCTCTCGCATTCTAATACAGATTAAATCGTCTGCTTTCATGACTGTGTAAAAGATGATACCTAACCTTTCACCTTTAACCCTTAACCTTTGACCCTATCATCAGGAGAAGTACTCAATGTCCAGCAGAGGGTAGGAGATCTGGAGTCCTCCCTGCAGGCAGTCCTGCAAGAAAAGAAACTTCAAGAGGAAGACTTCGCTCAAAAGAGAGCAAAGTTCAAAGAGCTCTACTTGACCAGAGAACGTAAGTTGACAGAACTTTAGAAATCTTCCTTCAAACAAGAAGCAACTTATATTATTACATTTCTGTTACAACCAAGAATAAGAGAATAAAAATAAGAGAATTGCCAATAAAAAGAGAAATTTTGTTTGTTTAAGGAACAGGAGGTAAGAAAATTAGGAAAATAATGGAAAAGTAGAAAAACTAGGATGTCAGATGAAAATTATGGATAATCAGCCAACATTTGAAAGCATACAGAATTTTGTATCCTCTAATTAAAAAATGTTAGTCCTAATAATGACTGAAATGGCATTTAATGAATAATTATAATAATAATAATAAAAACAGAACTTGTAAAGCACTTATCACCAAAGTCTCTGAGCGCAATGAAGAGTAATCATGCTAATTAGATGCTCAACCATTTGTTTGTAGAAAGAACTCCAGTTTTTAATGAAGATCAAATTTGTCATAAGCAACATCATTTCTGCCCCTTCCCCCCCCCCACCCCCTCACCCTTAAAACAACAACAAAATATAAAAATGTCAAGACCAAATAATGTTTCTTTTTATTTTTGTCTTAACTTTCCTCAGAGGAATTGATCAAAGAGGTGGATAACATCAGAGAGGAGAAGGATAGATTGAGCGAAGAATTGGCTGGTCTAAAGACAGCTGCATCTGTCATCGAGAGTAGCAAAGATGAAGAAATTGCAGAGATTAAGCAAAAATGGGCTGATGAGGTTGCATCACTCCAACAAATTGTTTCTCGTAAGTTTTGTCCATTTCTTTAGAATGGATCATGCAGTTTCTTCTAAGTTCCTACACCATCATTTTGAGTTGTTACATTATGGTTTTCCAATGTCTAAGAAGAGTATAAAACATGCAGGCCGCCATCTTGGATTATAATGTAGGCATGCATTATAATCCAAGATGGCGGCCCACATTTTTTTAAAAAAGCATTTGATAGCCAAAGACTTTAAGAAAATTGTAATTAAAAATAAAAAAATAAAAATCTGATCATTTTTATTGATCAGCGATCAGAAAATTATTATCCAGTCACCCCTGATTGGCTCGAGATCGGCCCCCGGTCCAATGATCGGTTACAGGCCTAATTTTAAATAGTATGGTTATGTTTAGTTTTTTTTTCTTCTTTCTGTTCTTGATTATTTGTTTGTCTTATATTGTTTGGTTATAGTTAACTTTTGGTAATTTTTAATGAAAATCTTTGAATTTGGCTTCTCTGTTTATGTGAATTTATGTTTGCAATTTTTCATACACATCTCAAAGATACTCATAAGAACAGAACTGGTGATTTCAGTTTTGTCTATTTCTACACAAAATTCACTTCGTAAATGTCTAGATGAATATATAATTAATAATGCATTTTAAAGATTTCTTTCTGTGGCAGACACAAAATGTAATTGTTGATATATGCCAATATTATTAATTTTTGAGGTTAACTTAAAATGGTTTTCTTAAATCTGTAAATAAACATGCATATACGGTACATGTAGGCCTATACAGTGTGTTGAACATGAAGATTTTTTGCATTGCTGGATAATGTAAGAAATGTGTTGTATGTATCACACATTACTAGACTAGATGTCATTCCTAAAATAGCTCATCAGGTGGCATGACTAAGCAGAGATTAGGTCCCTGAGATCACAGGAAATCAGGATGGAATCGTCTTCATCTCCAAACCTAATAATACTAATCTGGCCTTTCCTTCACAGAAATCATTTCTATTTTGCTTGTACATGTGCCCATTAAAAAATTTTAAAAATTCTCTTGCATGTAAAAGTGATTTCATTTGGAAAAAAAAATGTACAAGTAAGGAAGTTTTATTTAGAATGTCTAGACAAAAATGTTGTAACATGAAAACTGATTGTTTCATGACCAGTGAAAAAGATACAAGGGAGCAGTGAGTGATCTAGCTCCAGAAAGCTCCCAATGACCTCTGATTTAAAACAATGAAATACTTTAATATCAAATTGAGAATATCTTATGGTAACGCATACAAAACACAGATTTTTATTTTTATAGACTGTTCATGTCATGTACAATATTCAACTTTCTTTAAAAAAAAAAAAATGAAGTTCATAACATTTCTATTGACAACAAAGAGCATTTTACCTGCTGGGGGCCAGGGGGTGCCTAAATCAATATTTTACGTTAACACCCTTTGGGCTTTTGGAGAAAAAAAATTAAAAAACAATCATGGCATGAGAAAATAAGTATTGCCTCACTACCCATTTGATGAGACAATTCTTGTTGTAAATATTTAAATCATAATTGTCAAGGTAATGTGCTTTAATATATTTTCTGGGAATGTAATCTGCACTCTTCTGGAAATTAAATTCAACAGTTACCTGTAGACCAGTGGTACAAATCTGTTAAAAAAAAATTATGAATGTCATGGTCATGTGATGCAGTGTGCCTGAAGCCATCTCTAATACAGATGAGTTAGGATGTTAAATGATATCACTTTTAATACTTACCTTACTGCTGATAATTCAAATGTGGTTTGGTTGATGACCTTATAAATCCATTTGGTGACACTCAAAAATAATATGAAACTACTAAAGGAGATAAGTGGTAGATCATTTCATTAATATTTTTCTATGTTTTTTTGTAATGCACCCTGTAGACACAGCAGCAATAACTGCAGAAGAGACAGCAATGACATACCTTATGGAACGAGACAAACTCCTGGCTCTCAATGACAAGCTCACACAGGAGCTTCAAGAACTCAGCCAGTATCCAGCCGGGGAAAAGTAAGTCAATAGCGTGAAACAAAAAATAACATGATAGGAGATCCATGTATTTGAAGGTAAAAAGGAGTTTTAAAGAAGTTCAGAATGGAAGGAATGCTTCTTTTTTTAAACTTTCTCTTGCATCATTCTACCGTGGTTCACACAATGTTTGGAAAAATTATCAACCAGCAGGTATTGTTTGTATTTGTTAAAACTATTGAATAGCCATTTTTTCTAGTTCAGTTGCATTCTTGCGTTTGATTTTATACAAATTTCACATTTGAATGAACGTGAATGGAGAAGTAACTGTTATGATTTTACTGAACGCATTTACCGGTATATTGAAACCATCTGACAGTGAGAATTTAAATTTAATTATTTTTTAGATTAGAGATATATTAATTATCTTCGTCATATCCATAACATTGCTTACTTTCCAACTTTCTATTTAATTGCTAGTAGATCTGTTTATTGTTAAAACATGTATATTCAATATTATCATCATCATGTTTTATTTATCAATCTGTTAATTGTGTTTAAAATGTAAATGCTCAAAATCCAAATGTTACTAGAAAAGGGAGTAAAATGCTTTGTCTATTCTCTCTTTTTTATCTTTTTTTTCCCCCACTCATCCATGTATATAAATTTGATTTATTTTATGTATGATGTGCAATACGTGTTTATTGAAGTTTCCATTATTATTATTGTTAATTTGTTCCTTGAACTAATTTTTGATTGTTTTCCATATTAATGTATTTGTAATTTTTTCTTTATATCTTTGGACTTTGTAATCTTTGTTGTATCAGTCTCCTGACTGTTTTAACATGGAGTTTTGACTCAATAAACCAAAATGAATTAATGAATGATTGAATATTTCAACAAAATTATTTTCTTAAATGTTATTATGTTTAAGAACGATGACGTCTTCAGGCAGTGCCGGCCTTCTGACGAGTATGACAAAATCATTCCGCAACTTGACCAGCACCACCACCAGTCCATCTCCTACCAGGGAGGAAAAGCCTTCTCTACCACCGACACCGGTCTCCCCATCGGCACAAGACAATCTGGAACAGAGTATGCTTAAGGTATGGTATCTTTCTATATTCATGCCCCCCCCCCCTTTTTACACCCCTCGTATACTTATCTCCTATCACAGACATTTTTTCAGGCTAAGATTGTAGAAGGCCGTGTCGACCAAGTGTGGGTGAACATCACAGAAGGTTCCCTGAATAGCATGGCTCTTCAAATGCCTTCATATTCTAAATATGACAAGTAAAGGCTTAAAAATGAGGACCAATTTTTTGCCACATGATTGTGTGGTCCCATCTTTCTGTGTACCGGTATAGTGCTTGTTTCTTTACCAAGACTGGGCTAAGTTTCTTATCATTTTGATGACTCCAGAACCTTTCACAATGCAATCACATGACTGGAACTCAACTTTATCTTTAAGGTATGGAATTGTACTCTATTCATGCCCCCATGCCCTCCCACATACACTCCTCATATATTTAACTTCTATCACAGACAGCTTTTCACATCGCCCCCCCCCCTCCCCTGCCCCATCTTACATTTCTCTCCCATTCATTCCCTCTACCACAGACCCCAATCTCTCTCAGTGAGCACAAGACAATCTCAAATTGAGTATGCTTAATGTAGTTATCATTCTCTCTTTAACCCCCTCATCACATCACATAATATGTGATTCCTGAAAATTTCTTATAAAGTCCTGGTGGCATCAGTTCAGATGAATACATGTATGTGAAGGTTGGTCTTGTTCAGCAAAAAATCACATGACCATTGGAAGATTCAAAATAGCATTTATATATTCAAAATCAATACAGAAATGTAAACAGATATGTGGCATGTCCCTGTTTCACTTTGCATTGGACTATAAACATAAGAACATATTCATCAAGTTTTGTTCCAATGTATAGTTTATATCACATGAATTGTGAGAGCTCATCGTTATTATTTCTTTGTTTCCCTTCAGGCACAGAAAGATTCAGAGATGCTTCGAGCTGTTGTAGTGCCCCTGGAACGAGAGATAGAAAGTCTCAAACAAAAGTTATCAGATGTTGGCAGTGACAACAGACTTCTACACTCAAGGCTCAAGGTAAAGAAGAAAGTCTGATTGACAATGCACCCTGTTTTAGACATACAAAGTTTTTTTAATTGTTCCGTAAATGTGAATTCATATTATTATTTTTTTTTTTTAATGCACCTCTTGTACTTGGTGGATGAAAAAAAGGTAACAATCTTATGGTGTATAGAAGGGTGGTAAGCAGATGTGAAAAGTCCCTGTCTCACTGAGTTAAGGTAATGCCCTTTTGGCTCACAACAGATAGTGCATCTGTTTCCAAGGCATCAGAATAGTGGTTCATTCACTCTTATTTCACACAAATAAATACTGCAATCCTTCTGTACTTAATAAAGAGAAGGTTGAGTTCTGGGAAGAGGTGAAAAAATCATTTGTGAGCGTTATCATTCTTATTATGCAATGTTGGAAGAACATCAGAAAAGACATGCTCCCTGAAAAACATGGCTCTTCAAATGCCTTCATATTCTAAATCTAACATGGTAAAAATCCAGGGTAGGATTTTTACGCCATGTTTTTGTGTAGTCCCATATACATCTTTCTGTGTACAATGTTTGTAACTTTACCAAGACTTGGCCAAATTTCTTATCCTTTTGATGATTCCAGAACCTTGCAATACACACATATCCTTATATGCTAGATGATCAATCTTTTCTGGTCGATTCCACACCGTTTCTTTAACGATGCAAGCGCATGACCATAACTCAACTTCATCTTTAATATGTATATATTGTATGTAACAATTGCTCACCTGTGACGAACTGACATCATAGGATGATAATAATAGTGGGTTTTTGCATAGCACTCATGTCTGTCACACATGACACTCCTGGCGCCCCCGATTATTAGTGTCTCGGATGGCCAATTTGATAACACGACCTGAGGAAGGATTACTGATATCAAATTTTCATTAATTCCAATCTGAAATAGACAAAGAGCTGTTTACCAGTGCTCTGTTTAAATTTTTATTGGTTGTAAAATAATTCCATTTGAATGTTCTTCATCCCTTTAAATGGGGAAGTGGCTTGGTTTCACTTTCGTGCAGTACAAAGTATTTATATTAATTAGTCTATGGTATCTCAAGAACCAAATGCCATGTGTTCTGTAGACAAACTTCAAAACCTTCAATGGAAAGTGATTTCCCTGTCAGAACATTCTGTCTTACTATATGGTTGTGTAGTACTAATCAGATAGTATATACAGCTAAGCATGTTCACTAGTTTATCTCAACACCATACTGATCCCAATAAAGATGCCTCAAATAAAAAAATCAGACTTTTCATATTGCGTGAGAAAAATGCGCTATTATACAAATATTGTCTGCTTTGAAGGGCACAGCATAGATATATCAACTGCTACAAAAGGCCTAGCTGTTTGTTTATAGGCTCAAGGGAGCCATGTTTGAGTGACCGGCTTTACCATACTCATTTTCCCCAATAGACTGTAGTGTTATAAATACCGTCGAGAAAATAGTTTTCAAAATTTCATTTTCCAATCGTAAATATCTTGATAATCAGACAAGCGATTGGCGTGTAAGAGTCATGGGGTTCCTGACTGACCTAAAGGGTTATAGTTATGATTGCAGCATGAGCTAAATCCAAGATGTTTATAATCTGAGGCAAAGATACCCAATCCCTTTAATATGCATGGTCTCGTTTCATCAACTCACCTATCCTTTTGATATGTACAGAAGGCTATTGGGAGTAAAGACTACAGTGATGCTGTACCAACGCCTGATCACTATGGCTACGAGGTCACCCAGGATGACATTGATATTCTGAATGAGAAGGTAAGAGTAGAAGGCCGGCCGTGAGTGCGATGTGATGAAAATTCATCTTTGTTTCCTCTTATGGCTAGCTACTAATACAACTATGTGTAATCAATATATTTCCATCTATTTATCCATCTCTTTAACATTTATAAAGAACATGTTATTCTTATGATAAAAGTATCTTAGTCAGTGTTAGCATAAAGTCTTTTGTAATATCCAGTTCAACTGATTTTCGCAAACAACATTTTTCACAGAGAACTCGTTGAGAACACAAAGAACTCTTTCCCATCTCTTTAAGTTCTTCTTATAACAAACAGGACAAGCTGATTCTAATGCTACCTCAGACAAAAACAAAAATAATTCTTTGAGATTGTGCTTTCATTTCCTTCACTTTGCCTCCCCCTACTGATTGCAGATCAGGGATTTGAACAAGGTGTTGGAGACGGAGAAAGCGGCCAGGACAGACCTAGAGCTTTACGTGGCTGTGCTTGGTAAACAGAAACATGTCATGCAGGATGAAGGGGATCAGATGAGAGAGGAACTCAAAGATGGTAAGATTACCAATTATTCATTATCTTGTAGCCATGCTATATCTTTGGATATACATGTATGCCATGTAAAACTTGATGATTGTATTAAACTTCTCCATAGTTTAAATTCTTTGTACCATTTTCCTCAATTTCATGGTTTAATGGTAATTGGGTTCTCTAAATTTGAAACTTAAATATTTTTGCTCTTTGCAATCACCTACAAATAATATCAACATTCATACTACATAGACATGATATGGAATTAGACTGCACTCAAATTTCAAATGAGTTTCTCTGCAGTGCTAAATGCTAGAGCAAGAGAAACAAGCACACTCTCAGCTTTAGCAGACTTGGCAGATAGCCAGCGATCCATTACCAGAATCACAATGGCTCCAGATGATGTATAGATGGTGTTCATGTTTCATATAAATTTCTCTCCAGTGTGCAGGATTCTAGAGCAAGAGAAACAAGCCCACTCTCAGCTTCAGCAGACTTGGCAGATGGCCAATGATCAGTTCCTAGAATCCCAGAGACTCCAGATGATGGACATGAGGAGGATGGAGAGCGTCTTGACGGAGGAGCAGCAGAGACAGATTGGCGAGGTCCTCAAGAAGGACCAGGAGCGCGAGGAGCAGGAGAAGAAGGTCAGGGTCCTGCAGGAGAAGCGGGAGAGCCTAGAGAAGAGACATTCCAAGGAGACTGCAGAGGTGAGGAGAGAAGGCATTATCTTCTTCCTTCTTTTTTTTTTATCCTTGAGGGATGGGGGGAGGGGAGTTGACAAGAATAATAGGTAGCGATGGGACATTATGCCCCTAATAGTGTTGATAAAACTGATATAGGATGTTTCATGAATGATTTTGAAGTCATATACATTCAAACCCTAGATGTTCTATTAGAGCAATACTTAATGCTACCACAAGTTATAATGTGATAAATATGTTGTGTCAGTTTTGGAGATAATAGATTAGGCAATATAATCATTGGATATTCATGTCTTCTCAATGAACCTGTCTTTTATGTAAAATCAAAATTGTCATTATTCTTTGGTGTCTCTGAAGGAGCATCCAATAGTTATAAGAGCTTGTTGTTTTGTACCCATGCAGCAAGAACCTACCCAGCAGGTACCACCCGCACAAACCAACTCATCTTTGCTGCTGAGCAGAGACGATATCGAGGACAGCGACGACGCCCTCCTGGTCCCCTCCTCCATGGACACGCCCAACAGCTCCACCCCCTCCAGGCTCCACCCATCCATCAACTATGCGGGCCCCAACGTCGACCCGGAAGAGCTCTTGCAGTTCGACACCACTGACTCGTCCGGTGGGGCGAAGACGACTGTGCATGGCAGCATATCGGAGATAGGCGCGCAGAGTGGACACAATACGTCTGATATGTTGGGCACTAGTTATGATTCTGTATCACTATGTTCAAATATCAGTCTGACAGAAGCACAGGAAAGAGCTATCTCAGGTACAGAACTCACTGCTTTCTAATCTACAAAATGTCACATGTTTGGAGAATTGTTTTCTTATGGGGAAGTCTTTAAAGCATGTTATTTACATCCTAATTCTGTTCCATTGAGTAGTAGAGTTCACTAAGGCAATACCTATTCAAATATTGGTGAAAATTGGCTGAAAAATTACAAAAAAAGAGTCTGTTACTCTTACTTACTATTAGGTTGATATCACAGGACTTATAGTGTTATCGTATATATTTTTTTCTCTTCTTAGTCATGAACATAACAGCCTTAATGTTTACAAGAAAAATAGCGTTAATGTGTCTTCCTTGTATATATACCTCCAAATGGTTGATGTAAGAGTTTGTAGAATGATTGAAAGAGGACACTAACAGTTTGAGCAAATAATATGACTTGTCAAAAAGTTCATATGGACTGTCAGATTGATCTCCTATAAGTCAAAATATGAGTTGTACTTTGAAGTCACTTTGATTTTCATGGATGATCTCAGATTTGTTTGTTTCAGGTCCATACAGCCGATATATGTCATGAGCTACAATTCAGTTTTCAATTCAATTCAATACAATTCATTTCTTAAAGCCATTTTTGCAGTTTCATAACCAGAACTCAAAATTGGCTTTAAAAGTAATTTGGGTGGTACATGTACATTTCTCATGTCTACAAATAGGAACCCCTGAATCAGAGGAGATGAAAAGCGTTCTAGCCGATGCTCGGTCTAAGACTGATCTCTACTCCAAGAAAGTTGTCAGTGATACAGAATGGACAAAACTACAAAGAAGCAGTCATTTCTTGTATCTTAAAAGTAATTAGTGAATGTTTTTTGTATTTCTCACACTCTTAGGAACCCCTGAATCAGAAGAGATGAAGAGTGTTTTAGCCAGTGCTCGGTCCAAGACTGACCTCTATTCCCTGCTGGCAGGCAAGAGAGTCGTCAGTGATATGGAATGGACGAAGCTACAGGAAGAGGTCAGTTGTTTTTATGAAATCGTACAATGAGATAAGATAACAACATAAAAAGGATACTGTAAATCTCTGTGTATAAGACGCACCCCTAGTTTTAAGACCAAAACAAAATAAAAATCTCTCTTCCCTTCAAATTAAGGAACTTCATTTAACCTCTATATTAGATCTTATTCTTTATTTGCATTATGTTATTTATTTTGAGACACAAAGTTGGTCGAAAACCATAAAAAAGTAGCATTTGGAGGACTCAAAATATCCTGTACCTGTCTATAAGATGCACCCCGACTTTCAAATTTTTCCAGCGGAAAAAAAGTGTGTCTTATACACAGAGATTTACGGTAAGTGGTTATAACTGAGTGACACTCTTATGTAGTTTACAATATGTAGTTTTTATTCAACCTAAGCAAACTAATGGAAATTATATTGTGGTAACCACAGTTTGTAGGATTTAAACCAAACACCTAACAATATATCAGATAATGCATTATTATCTCTTCATTTTGAAAGTCTGGGTGTATTAGCAAAAACATAAAGTCCTTTTTAGAAAAGTGAAAAATACCCCCTACAATGCACTATTTTTCTAGCCCTTTCACCATC
>BEXV01000586.1:55332-79866 GCA_003118195.1 Hemicentrotus pulcherrimus | reverse complement strand
GGGGGGGGGGGGGGGGGGGGGGGGGGGGGGGGGAAGGGGGATGTCCCAACTTCCGGGTCTTGCACCATAGTCATTTTACATCTGTATCTTGCTTGCTGGGTCATATCAGGAATGTCATAATTGGAGTGTCTACTGGGAGAAGGGTGAATTATACTGCTCCTTCTTCCAGTGATTGTCAATTCTGGCTTTAAATCTGTTTACCGAGGTTGCAGATACCACCAACTCAGGGAGGGAGTTCCAGTTGTTGAGGACCCTGTGGCTAAATGAGTCTTGCCTCAGTTTGGTGTTGCACCTGGGAATATTACGGTATGTTACTTAGGCATTTTACATGTATACCAGGGAGTTGCTCACACTTTTTTGAGATTTGCAGGAGGTAGGCAAATCAATAAATTGTATTTCCTTGTTTTTGTGCAATCAACATTTATGGTGATTGCTGATTATATAAAATAATATGTTAGCTCAACTTTGGCTCCCAGTCTAAATACTGTTGCTATGTTTTCAATCATGATAAGTGTCACATCTTCATAAATTGTTGTAATTTCTGTATAATCAACTCACTTCAAATCAGTGGGTCATTGCTCGGGTCTTGTGATCATGTTATCCAACCTTTTGTTAAAAAAACATCCCCTTTATTCACAAAATGTTGGGGATAATGATTGTGAAATAAACCCCTAGCTCATCTACAACAAATGCTCTGGTCAAATTTACCTGACACTTTTTGATAAACTTACAGCAAATCTCAGAAAGGTCGCGTCCTAATCACATGATCTTCTGCTTTTACTTTTGACGAAAAATTGGTGTAAAGCAAACACCCGACGATGATTCAAAACTAACCCTTATCTGTATTTTTTGCAGTTGAGAGTGCTGAGGATTTGATTAGGAAGAAGCATCTCCAAACGCTGAGAGAATTTGATCTGAATTGGAGATATGGACCATGCACAGGTAGGTTTGTCACCCTGTATTATGACTTGTTAATGTCTTATTAAAGATGATATTTATAAAATTTTTACTGACCATGAGAAGATAAAACATATCTTCTGTAAGGAAGAAATTGAGCATTTACACTGTGTGAAATGATTTAATGCCCCTCAGGCTCAAAACAGATTATTATACAAATGAGTTCATTATATAATCTATCTGCATTCCAGTTCAGGCTGCATTTGCATGAAGAGACTCAACAAGAGAGGATAGACCCTGTACTGAACAAATGAAAACATGCATTATTTGTTTTATAAATACAAGAACAAAAAATCCTAGAACTTTGTTATTTGATGTAAAAAGGATTCATTCCAAGATTATTTTTTTTTTCATTGCTCTCAAAATAAACCTTAAAGGTTGATAGGCTTTCTTTACCCCAATTTATAATTTACTTATAATATTCTCATTTGTTTGAATATTTGATTTTCATATCTAATGATATTCCCATTTCTTTATTTAAAAAAAGAAGATATAAACACACCTAGTGTGCATAGTCCTTCATTCAACATAATATTTTTCATTATTGCTCATGATTTGCTCATGATTTGCTCATGATTTGCTCTTGATTTGTAGGAATCACCCGTTTAGAGAGGTGGGAGAGAGCTAAGAGCCATGATCAGAATCCTTCACATCACATCAAAGATCTCATCTTAGAACATGAGGATGATGACGACTATGTCCAAAAGTAAGTGAAACTCTCTTTCTTTCTTTAATTTTCTTCCCTTAATTTCCTTTTGTTTAATCAGGTTCTTCTCCTTTTCTCAAAAACATTCATGTTCATTGAGATTTATGCTCAAAAGGATGATATAAAAAGCCACTAAAAACCAATTAAGAAATAAGTACCTTTTTTGTGGAATGGATACTATAATTTCTAGCATCATTGTGATTTTTTTCAAAAGAAGAATATCGGCATGGTGCCAAATTGTCAAGTGTATCAATGCCATCTAAGAGATGTATAAATCCTGTGTTTTCTTGCTAATAAAATGATATTTGGTGAAAGATCTCTCTAAGTTAATTATATCTGTGTGTATTGTATTATTACATGTATGCAATATATTCAACAGTGCCACTTCTCAGGCTTTAGGACAGATTTTCCTGAAACTTCTGAAACAATCCAAAACCATTTTCCCTGCAATTTCTTTATGTATAGATTCTTCACTATGCATCATGCATCAAATGTATATTCCTTCAGAAATCATAAAATTGATGTTTGTCATGTTGTAATTTTTTATTTTTTTTAATTTTCAGCACCTGGTCTGCTTACCCTCTATGATTAGCAATTCACTCCGACATAAAACCTTGTGCACATGTGCGAATGTGCCAAAGATGCTATGGGCTCTTTTGTGACATCTGTGTATACCTACCAGAACTGAAATTCAAACAGTCATCTGAATGCCCTGTTTACATGTACATTGTTAGCCTCATCTAAACCCATTGTTTACTACGGTAGAGATACATGTAACTCACGGCATTAACATGGTATTGTTCTTCTTCCTCTTTTCAGTAAACTTTAAACCTGTGGGATTGTATTCTATCCAAAATTTAAACCTGAGGCTGGGTTAAATATTTTGTCCAAAATCAAGTTTAACAAAGGAACTTTAATAGTCTATAGGGGTAATTCTTTAGAAACATAGATATAGATCTAGAGCGAGATTTAGCTGAATTAATAGAATGTGGACTATAAATGTTGGTAAGATGGATTTATAATATTGGACTGAGGACCATTTTAAAGTCATGTCGCACAATGATGTGTATTGATAATGGTATTATAGTTGCATGAACATGCTCATGTAGATTTGCGGTTTTATGTTTTTAATGTGAATGCAGGCCAACCGTGGTCAATGCTGCATTGAATTACAAGCCACTTGTAATTCTAAGCTTTTCCTGAAATACTGAGCATTGTTCATGCTTATCATATTACATGATATTTGTTTACGATTTAACAGACCATTCTTATTGATCAAAGAATATTGTGTTACAGTCGATACATTATCTTGTTGGATAGTTACCAGATTTTTAATTTTTAAAAAAATTCTTTGTTAGGTCTGATATATTCCAAGTATCTTCTGCTTGCCCAGTTTGAAAATAACAAATTCTAATAATAATATAAAAATAATATAAGAATAAAAAGGTGCATTCATGATTGTTGTCATAGTATTCAAGTGCATAAGTATTGGTCTAATTTGATAACATCTGTGCCATTTTCTATGTCCTGTGAATAGGATTTTAGGTTGTCTTCAAGAAATAAACTGAGAGAGTTTCCTTTAAAATACATGACAATTTTACATTCCTGTATACAGAAAGAATTTCACTGTGTTCTTAATTTACTTGGTTTCAAGGGTTTAAGAATGAAATATCAAACTAAAAGTTTAGTTGCATGCCCCCAGTATTACTCAGGAGTGATTCAGAACTTTGTACTGTTCATACATGTACAAGTTTTATATTGTCTGCTAAATGTTTATTTTCACAATCAAGAATGGATCTTGTAACATGACTGTTTTTAAACTGGTAGGGTATTTTAATAAAAGAGCTTTTTTATTCACTTTTGGCTGTCTTTTAAACCTGTGCACCTTTGCAATTTTGAGAGGATTATAGGCAGCATGCAGGTATTCTATCAATAAGATTTAATAAGCAATGCTGAGATATTTTTTACAAACATGTTATATTATTATGAAATAATTTATAGATGTACATGTAGAACTTGTGCGCATTAAAAACTGTTATAATGTTTAAGGGCTTTGCATAGACATGTAATCATGTACATGTAATCATCAAGAAATGTATATTTAGAAACTAATATTTGCATACAATAGATTTTTATTCTAAATTCATCCATCTAAGCTGCTTGTTGTATTCTCTAATCTGAAGATTTTTTTTTATTGATTTTTTTTAAATGTAAAGTTCATTGCATTTACTAATGCTTTTACTTTCTGTATTTTTATTGTACAAAAAGTCTAAACTATGTGTTCATGTATTTCGTATTCCTATGTTCTCTTTATCCTTCATACTTTTCAGCTTTATTTGATTATGTGCTAAAGTATTTAAAAAGGGATGTTTATATTTGAAAACTTAAAGGTAAAGATCAGTTTTGGTAATGCCTCGATTTCAATGAAGGAAATGGAAGCTCTTATTACCAATCATGTTAAAGAATATGTTTTAACTAATATGTGATGATACAAATGTTGCTGGGGAAACTGCCTACTAGTTGATATATTTGGTAAATTATTGTATCTATCTGGACCGGATAGATAAAGGGTAGTTCCCCATATACATCTTTCTGTGTACAGTGCTTGTAACTTTGGCAAGACTGGGATAAATTTCTTATCCTTTTGATGATTCCAGAACCTTGCAGCACACACCAATACTTATATGGTAGAAGATCAACCTTTTCTGATCAATTCCACAACGTTTCTTTCACCATTCAATCGCATGACCAGTACTGGTCTATACCTTTAAGCTTGACTACATGATATTAGGCTTCTGATGGATTTTTGCAATTTGCGTTAAAGACATTATGCTTCTTTTTCACGTACATATACATGTACATAACATACCCTGGTACAAGCGTATGATTTAACATATTGACAATTTGTTATAACATTATGCAGCTGTCACCTTTCTCTAAAATAAATGTATGCTATTTCCTACATCTTTTCAATAAAAGTAGTGATTATCTATGTAAGATATATATATCACCAAGTTCTTAGTGTTCATGAAAGAATTTAATAAATGTGTTTTATACAAAAAAAATAGAAAGTTGTCAATATTTGTATTACTCAGTATTGTTTAAAAAATATAATATTGTTTATTCTTCATGAAGCAATCTATCTGTCATTCTGTCTATTTATCCATCTCTCTCTGTCTGTCTGTCTCTCTCTAGCTCTTTCTTTGTCTCTCATTCCTTCCTCACTCTATCTCTCTCTCTCTCTCTCTCCACCAACTCTCCTCTCTTGTGTACCTCTGTTTCTCTTACCCTCTCTATGTCCCTCCTTCCCTCTCTCCCTCTCTCTCTGTCTCTGCTCCTTTCTCATCTCTTCTTTCTTCCTATCTCATTCTTGATATTTGTCCAAGAACCTACATTTTACTCTTACACCTAATGTTATTTTCTTCCGATTTGCCAGCTGTCATCGGTTTGATGTGAATATCCATCTCGCTATCTGGCAAAGTAGTAGAAGTATATACAATGTAACAACATAATTGCACTCAAATCCGAAATAGAATTAAGTAAAGCATAACCTTCCACCATCTTTATTACATTGTAAAAGAATATTGTACAATATTAAAGCGAACATAGACATGTTGCGAAACACATAGAAAATACGATACGAACCCCAAATCGAGCGAATTGATTCTGAAAGACTTTATCTCTCTTAACTACATTAGTATAACTTGCTGTCTTAATTAGCAGTCGGTTAGAATAAATCATTTATCACATTAAATGAGCTACATCCATGCTATGAATCCAAAGAGTTATAATATGAAGTAAATGAAGAAAAAACATTGTAGATAAACATGATCACCATGGTATACATTTATATATTTTCTTCTTCCTGTCATTTCCACAGGTCCTGTATTCAAATATAATATGAAGTTATAATATGAAGTAAATGAAGAAAAAACATTGTAGATAAACATGATCACCATGGTATACATTTATATATTTTCTTCTTCCTGTCATGTCCACAGGTCCTGTATTCAAATTTCATACAATAATCACAACAGGATAGAGAATGCGAGGTTTTAAGAATAAAATGGAAAATAAACAGAGATCCCTGTATAATTCATTATCTAATTTCTTTACAACATTTCAAATCACTTCCTCAAAATAAAAGATAAGAATAATGAAGCAAGTTTCGATATTCGTAAGACCCAAGTAAAATTGATTTTTTTTTTTTCATAGTTGTATTGTCGTGTTCAGGTGAATTCTTTTTAAACAAAGACATCTGACGAATAAATTTGAATTAATGCATGCAGAATATTCCCATTGATTCTTAAATTGTTAGATCTTCCTCAAAAGTCATCAAGCTACATCACTAACTAAGCAGGATTAACTGTTTGAATTTGCATATCTTAATTAAGAATGTTAGCAGTCATTATTTTATTTATTACGAAAATTGCATAGTTAAATTCCATTAAATATTTGCATATATATAAAACACGATCATGTACACACAAGCAAAAATACATCTTGAATGGTCTCGGCCAGCACATCAAAGGTCATTTTCAAAGAACAATAACTTGAATATTGACTTACTACTACTAAATTTAACAGAAACTACCACCATTCTGCTTATAAATGGCACGCGCATACTGTGAACTGTTTGGTCAATGCACAACGCGTATTTTCTTCTTTAAGATATAGGCTACACAGCTCCATTTTGTTTGATTTTCACCAAACAAATTTACTATAACACTGTAGAAATTATCCTTGGATAAGTATGTTGTCTGCGGTACCGTATTCAACACAAACTTGGATTCGTTTCTTTTGCCTCAACTCTTGTATTGAATAAGAAAGATGAAAGACCCTGGGAGAAAGAAGAGGGGATGTAGAATGAGAGAGCTAGGTGATGGGGGAGAGGAGAAAGAGAGAAATTAAGAGTGGGAGATATATATAGGGGTTGGTAGAGAGGAAGAGAGAGAAAGAGGAAGAGAGAGAAAGAGAGAGAGAGAGAGACTCAAGTGACTACAGCGGGGTTTGGTCGTCGGCTTCATTCATTCCTGTAAAGAGTAGTACAAAAAAGTATAATGGTTAAGTCTTTAGATCAATTAACACGATCTCTTTCATTTTATGTAAATAGAATAACATGTAGTTATAAGCCCGTCTCAGCCAGATTCTTTCCTAAGGTTCAAAGTTATTTCTTGATAACTTCTATATAATTTTCTTCTATATAATTTTCATCTATTCATAAATGAGTTTTAACATTATTTTTGTTTAGTCTCCGTCTTTCCACTCTTGTCACATCCTCTGTCTCGTTCCTATCTCTTTAAGGTTGTCCATACATTTCCCTTTAAAAATGAATCCCCCCCCCCCAAAAAAAAATACTTCTCCTTCTTCCCCTCCTCTTTCCCCACGTCTCTACATCAAAGCTCCCTTATTCCCATGGTTATAACTAGATCATGCCACATAAAATCACAGAAAGGCTGAAAGGTATACCTTTGTTTTCAAAGCCCGATTTCTCCTTGTATGTCTCAGTGACATCGGATATCTCGGACATATCGTCTTCGTCGCCGTTGAAGAAGGCCAGCATCTTGGGTACGATGTTGCAGAGGAAGATGGATGTAGCATCCACAGTGATCCCGATGAGGATGGCTGGTGTTTGGTAGTTCTTCTGAGGGAGGAGAGTGTAGCAACAGGCCCAAGCCACAAGGATACAGATGCTCAGGAGACTGGTCAGGAGATGGAACTTATTCTCTTTCTTAGCCGTTCCTCGGAGACGGTGGGACGAGAAGAACGACATGACCAAGGTCGTCAGAACGAGGATGTAGACGTAGATCATGGAAACGATGATGCTGACGTTGTCATGGCTACAAGCGTGGCCGATGAACATCTCGCATCCGGCTCGGTTAACTTCATAGGCAGTATCAACAGCTGGTGCGTCTAGGATCAGCCACTCAGTCACCAGGATGACCTCAGCGCCAAGCAGCACGCAGAACAGCACGATGTGCATCGGGAAGCTGTTGAGGATGGACTTGGTGGCAATGTCGTTTCGAGCCATGAAGCTGGCGCAGAGAGTCTTGGTTACCAGGACAGCGTAGACGACCGAGTAGGAGAAACTGGTCATCCAGCGTTGGACACCACACGCTGACTCAACAGGTGACACCATGTACCAGATGTTGTTGAGGTACATCAGGATGATTCCGACGGCCAGCATCGTCATCAGGAATGGGTTGGAACTCTTGAGGATGGCGGAGTCGCGTCGTCCGATGATAACAAAGATGGTAGCCACGCAGAGGAATCCGACAATAGCAGTTACGATCAACACAATGATGCTCCAGGATTCCATGTTGGTACTCCACGTCCAGCCAGAACCCCGGGTTTCCGGTACGGTTGTTGGGCAGTCGGAGAGGGCAGAAGGGCATTCGGATGGAGCATCAATGGGCTGATTAGCAGCTTCATTGTAAAGATAGGTCATACTGTCTTCCATGGTCAGCTCTCCACTTATCCACTCGCCAATCTTTGGAGATGAATAAATCAGATCTTGTTGTATTATTCACTACATAATTATGGCTACAAATTGCAAGGTACTTTGAAAAGGAACTTTGATATCGGCTACTGAAAATCTGATTTATCAACCATGCGCGACGACACTTCCCATCTTTTTAACAGTTGTAGTTTTGGGATATCCAAATTGAATTGGTACATTCTTAGCTAGATTATTTCCTTTTGTTTAAACATGTCGAAAGGTCAGCAGGTAGGCCTAATCACAAATAAACGATGATGATCTTTGTTTTCCCTTTCTTTTGTGTTATGTAAGAATATATGTTTCCTTGAAAGTTATTATTCATTATTTGAGGACATTTTTTGCAATTTTATGAAGTTTTTTGCTTATTTTGTGAAGTTTCGGTTTGTTGACAAATTCGTCTGACCATCGCATTCAAAATGGTCTGGCGACATTTCTGAAGATAAAGAGAATGTAATCTTAGTCAAGACTTCTATTCTTACCGGCACGAAGCGTCCAGACGAACCCTCGCCCTGGAAGTTGATGATGGAATACTCAGCTGGTCCTTGACGGTTCTCGAACCAGAATGGACGTCGACCTGCCCCTTCGAAGACGTACACGTCCTTGACGGCGTACAGGAGATCGTGCCATGATGCTTCAAAGAACTCCGGACATAGAGGAACAGAGACGTTGGGTCGCTGGTGATAGTTGGACCTTTTATAGACGTGACCAACAAATTCACCTGGAAATGGTGAAAACAAGATTGGTCGGAGAACAGTCAAGTATCGAAAACTTTTTGTGGCAATGAGCCTGGCAGCCATTGTATTCGCTGATTAATAAATTACAGAATAAATTTTATGGAGATGAGAAGGTAGAAAAAGTATAATTATCTTCTATGAAACCATCTTCGGCAAAAATCAAATATTTTAAAGGATGTTTATTACATATTTCTTACTTTAATGCACACGGAAAGGTGACTACATACGTATTAACGAATGTTTCATATCGACTACATCAATCAACATTAAACTTAAACATGTTGAAATTACTTTATTATCTAAAGACTTGTGCTGCAAAGACCAAGTAGTTATATCAATTCTTATGACTATATACCACACATCTTAAAATATATATATTAAGTTTATAGTTATCTGTTATATTCTTCATCTACGAAAATCAAAAAGGAGTAAATTTTTGTCGAAATACAAAAAATTGTTACTTAAAAAATCATAAGCATAAAATTTGCCCGCTCAATGTATACGATGCCTACCGTTTCCGCAGAGTAACTGGATCTTATTGTGAGCAGCCTGAGCGAGTGCATGGACGGCGTTGATGAGTGTCGCGGTATAGGGAGGTATCACGCCCTGCTTCCCCAGATCGACGGCCTGGATGCATTCGGGAGAAGTGCATCCATTGGTGAATTCATCAGTGACGTAATTGCGAAGCCAGTGGTTCTCATTCGTCTCCTTGACCAAGTCTAAAATGGGGTGTATAATGTGAATTGGTAGTGAAAAAGAAAATGGGTTCCATGAAATATTGTGTCAATTGACAAGGAGATGAATTCATAAAGAAAGAATGCAGAGGTGGAAAAAATGAAGTAAATGATTTATCATGCGTAATGTAATATCAGAAATTTTGCGCAACATTAACATTATTTTGAGGCCCAAAAACACACGCGAGCGAGTGAGCACACAATATCTAAATCTTCTCTCCCGTCCAGACCATGTTGGTGAAGCGTCGACCTAATACAAAGCTACTTCATATGAATAGTAAAGGTATACTCTTCATAATCTCCGTATATTGCATTTAGCTGAATGAATTTACGAATTTTGGATTTAATGAAGTTCCCAACTTGTAATAATTAACTGTCATCTATTTTGTGGATGAATTATACGCAAATCTCGGGGTGTTAAATGAAATAATAACTACTCTTCATTCACCAGCTCATGAGAGTTGAAAGAGGGGCAAAGCTGTGTTAGGTATAAAGGGCACATGTGTCCTTATACAGAAAACACACATTGACACTCACCGAGATTGGAAAGATGCTCCTTGAGCGGGTTATAATCGACCATGTAGTTGGTGACGACAATGGCGCCTCGGGCAACGCTTTCGAGTCCGGCGGTGACGTCAACATCGGGATCAGTAAACCATTTATCGGAGCCGATCCACGTGATCTTATCGCCTGGTCCCTGGGAAGATTCCATCTCAGCCGTTAGGAGGTTGCGGGCATCAGTACCTGAGGCAAGGTGATATAGACAATTGGTAAGAAAATATTGCCACTCATTGTGGTGGTGTCATAAAAGGACATCTCTATTCGACAATTTCGAGAGTTTTCTGACAAAATAAAATCTTACTTTCGACGAAAGCGACGACGACGGTGATTTCGTAATCCCTGATCATCTGGACGATGTTGTCATGGGTACTTTGTGGGGAGTCCAGGTCGATACCGATGCTATCACGGACGCAGATTCCACCAGCCCTGGCAGCATTGTTGAAAGACTCGTTGCCTGTGAGCGAAAGTAGTGAAATATGGTGTACATGCAATCAATTTGAAAATCTAGAAAGGTCGAATAGGTTCGATGTGTTATATAAATATTTAAATCGCTCTTTAGAATATCATTCAATTCATTATTTATAACAAGGACTTAAATGCCAAATGGCTATTCAATTTGAATCTATATCTGAATTTGAATTATCTGCTTAGTACTGCCGTCTCCAAACTTTGACAAAGTATGAGAGAGCCAAAAGAAGGCTAAAATTGTAAGAAGTTACATATCATTGCACAGGATAGCGCGGTTTGTGTGATGGATCTTTTTTCTTTACAGAATTCTTTTTTTTTTCTCCATTAGATGGAAAAACATGATTTACAAATGACGTCGCTAGTAATAAATCAAAGTTTACAGATCTATTTAAGGTCACAGAATTGTTTACATCAAGTATTTCATTGTTACCTATTTGTAGAGACTCATTTCAACGAAATTTAAATGAATTCCAGATTATAGTATACTAATATTTGTCTTGCTATTACGTCAAATATGAAATACAATACGCTAAAGTTGTTTATAGTGACACAATAGCAAAAATGCAGTAGGAATCATACAATTCATACATGGCTGAGCATAGACATTTATAAATGAACGAGTCTTTGAAAGAAAATTGCAAAAATGGGGCATCCGGTCAAGCAATAATTACATAGGAGGTAACATATGACTCATCTTCGAACTCGGGTGGAAAAGAGAGGCATATTGACCATGCTTGCCAAAACCATGTAGTCCTGAGACTACAGGTGACATCCAGAGCTAAATCTGCATCATTGTTTCTCATTCTTTATTTGCATTGTTGAACAAAAATATCCTACAGATGCTCATGATCATTAATATTTGCTTGGCTACTTGCCATTTGTGCAATGTTCATGATCGGACCTTCTGGCGGTGAATAGTGTGCCCATCCCAGTGTGAAAGTTCAAAGCTTGATCTCAATTGATGTTGAGTATCAATTTTAGTTTAATTTGATATTTTATTTATATATTTTCATTAACGGTTTATATAAACATTTTGAACAATAAAGAGTGCCCTCTCTTTTACTGGGTCTTACCTGCATGACCATAGTAGGAATGTGAGTAGACAAAGATCACGTGATGCCATCCCTTGTATTTCAGGATATCGACAGCCGCTACGGCTTCGTTATCGTATGCTGGTGCAGTGCTGAGCAGAGACGATGCCGGGTATGGACCCTCTTCACTGAACACGGAGGGACTGGCGGGAGTGAAACCGATCTAGGAAACAGTAGTCATGAGCAATTAAGAAATTAAGTATAATGATAATAATATTCCATTTAGATATATCGCTTGATACAAATGTCTTTAATTGCTTTACAGATATAAATATTACCCCGGTAATTGGATTCAATACTTGCCCGCACACAATGTGGGCATATCTCCACTCCCTGGGGATCATTCCAATATGGCTTGAGTATAGCTTGAGACTAAATATTTCCCTTTCCCTTTCTCTCCTCACTCTCTCCTTTCTTTCTCTCTCTCTCTCTCTCTCTCTCGCTCTCTTTCTTTCTCTCTTTATTTTCTCTCCATGTTCCCTCCTCTCACGATGTTACTGGTGTATGGAATTAGAGGGGAAACGACGATACAAAGCAAACAGATCAGCGGAAGGCATAAGCGTAGTTATGATTATAAAAACGTCTTAGACGAATTAAATATTTTAAGGATCAACCTTTACTGGACCAGCCTTATACTGGATCTTCGTCATAAGGTTATATATGGTTTAATAAGCTTGTGGATCCATGGAGAAGAAAGTGTGGTAAAAAGATTATATTCATGATTTGGGAGCCACTTGCAATTCTATCAAATAATTATACAAAGACAGATAACAAGTCCTGCTTTTTCTTTACCCCTGACATAATGGAGTGACTTTTACAGTCAGCATAACCAACAGAAACACTTACCGTTGGGATATAGAAAGGTGACGTGACGTCACTGGCCACGTGACCTTGCAGATACTCTCTGACTGGACCGAGAACGCCCAGCATGGGTCCAGTCGGGGGCAGGTTGGACGCTGTTCGGCCGATCAGGGAGGTCAGCTGGCGAGCGGTCACCAAGAACTGACCACACGAGTCTACGATGGTCAAACCGAGCTTGAGATCCGGAAGGATGAGGCTGCTGTTGTTGATTTCTTCCAAAGCATGTTTGATGATCTACGATTCAAAAGTCATTGATTATAAATTCCCACGTTATTATAAAGCTGAATCGTCAATCAATGATACAGTTTTGAACCGACAATTATATACAATTGAAATAATGGTACTACCGGCTTCCAAACGTTGAAATAGTACAGAAAATGATATGTATTTTGGTGTAACGACACATGGGACCATTACAAAAATTGTCTGAAGTCAATAATATCACAAGGATTATAATGATAAGCTTTCTAAAGAAAATTACCAAACTGTCTATGAATATTTTTCCTCAGTGTTTCATGAAAGGGGACAATAGCCGTAGTTCAACAAAATAAAAAATATATATTTAACAACAAAGATATGCTACGAAATATATACAGCAGAATGTTATTCATCAAACTGAATCTAGCATCATCAGTAATCATTTCCTTGACGTTTAAAAACATAATTCGAGATATAACAGGATTTTCACCTCAATAGCCATGGTCTCTTGATGACGCGTTGCTCCTCATGTCAGGTTAGCGCCCTCACCCTCCTCGCTCAACCAAAGGACAGCCGTAACGTCAAAGTCTCCTGGAATGCGAAGATAGGTTCCACCAAGTTCCGTGGAATCTGAACATTCGTAGCAGGCTCCTCTGCATGATGATTCTTTACCGCTGCCGATGGCGAATCGGTTGTCGACGGTAACAAGTCCGGTGTCATCTTCGTAAGTAGCAAGCTGGATAATATATGTATGATGATCGGATGGTGCTTATAATCCTCTTTGTTATAATTATGTCGAGATTCATCGTCAATTAGAAAAGCATATTAATTTTCATCATATGAACATTAGTTGTCAGATGTTTTAGTATAGTTCATTAAATTTGCTTTGTACTATCTTAGCACTTTGTACTTTTATTGTCTCATAGTTCTTTAGGAACTCTTAATCAATGAGGTGATGAAAGTTACTTTTCGATAACGGTGGAAATCACTTTAATCTGAACTTGATTTTAAAAAAGACTACCAATAAATTAAAACTTACTAGTCAAGACTAAGACAGAAATCTCTTTAATAAACATTGAAGTTTGTTTTGGCTGCAACCAACCCTTACCACTTTATTGACCAAGTAATGGTCCAGAGCCAGGATGTTGAAGGCACTTGGTGCATCGCCATTCTCATCAAAGGACACTTCAGCCATACTGCCAGATCGGCTCAAAAAGCGAACTTCATGGAGGTATCTGGCCCATTCCAGGGGTGATGTGGTGAGCATGGCATCACACAGCCCGTCTGAGCGTGGTCCAGGGCACTTGTTGCGGTGTAGGTTGGTGAGAGCGTGAGCGTAGACGTATACCGCGTTGATGACGCCTTCCGCAGTGTAGACGTCCCTTCGTGTTAGAGATTCTCTTCCTGGAGAGAAAACATGATGTCGGAAATTGTTTCGTTTAAAACACTACAATCTGAAAGATATGGAAACTTCTCTCAGATTTATCATCGACATAAGTATTTAAAAACAAAATTGACTGCGACTTCCTAAACAGGTTTGGCAACAATTATCTGTTAGGGTAAGGCAGATTCCTGTGGTAAAGAGAACTTAATAGACCGAATCCTTCGAATTGGCATCTTTTTATAGTTCCTTATATATATTTCCCGTATTTGGTGCTGTTATGGCTGTTGGTTTCATGGCTGGCCGTTGATGCCTTAAAACATTTGGAATGTCGTATCTTTCTAAATCTCCTTAAACCATGTCTTTGTAAGTCTTGTACACATTTTTTTAATTTTCGGTCTTGTTGGCTGTCTTTCTACTGGGACGTTCCCCGCGATCATAATGGTTTTCTTTAATGTTATTGTTTTGATCTCGCGATCAACTTAGGTGGATTGCAAGATCGTGTATAATGACTTAAATCAAATGATGCTTTCACGATAGCCTTGATAGAAATACGTTAATATTTCAAAGAAAATAAATCACTTGAACACACCTGAGCATGGTGTTGTGAAAAGCTGCGGCATATTCGTTGCACCTAGCTGACACTGGAACTTTTTCATCCATTATTCAGCGAACCAAGTGTTATGGACCGTATCAGCAAAGAACCCTTCCTCCATCGTTGATTGGGGTGTCAGGGAGATGAAGTGATCAACAAAGTCGTCTACTGGGGTCGACTTACGCCTTAGAGTGATTGAATCTTCACCAAAGACAAAGTATTTAAAAAAACGTTGTGAATTCTCATAAGTCAGTATGACCGTATATTTTTTTTTTTTGCACATCTATCTTAAATGTAAAATATGGTTTAAAACAAATTTTTAAAAGGAAATTTTTAAATAAATTAAAAAGGAAAGTAAAAACTACCAATATGAAACTTCTTTTCTGAAAATATGAAAGTTGTATATAGGCTATCGGCATATCATCTCTTGGCAGATCCATACAACTTAAAAATAAAGCTAATTTAAACAAATTCATGTAATTTCTCATTCAGAATTCCTCCAGAAGTTTGAGTGATTCATCAATCTGTATTTTTTATAAATAATTTTTATTTGAGAAAACTAATATCAGCTAGGCCAATCACTTGAAATCAAGACTCAATTTTCTTATTCCACTTCCAAAATAAAATTCATCATACCAGTATGGACTTCTCTGTTCCAACTCTCTAAGTAGTTTGTGTCCGCAGTGAAAGCGTAGATCATCTGCAAGAACTCGCCAGGTAGAGCACGTCGTTCCAGGGCGCTGAAAAGTAACTGGGTGTCGTCGTTGCTGGCGAAGGTGACGACGATGTCGGCAGAGGGCTTGGCGAGTAGGCGATCGACTGCCCCGTTGAAGTCGGTGATGGGCTCGAATGTGATAGTTTGAGCAACGCAGATGCCATTCTAGAAGGGATGAAGTCAAGCATTTCAAATGATTTGATTAATATGTTAGCATGGCATACTATACTGACACCTAGTTAGCATGAGCATGGAGAAAAAAAAACTTATACTTTTTAAAGTCTTTTTTTGTCTGGGTTTTCTCGACTCTTTTGTTTAACATAATAAATCAATCAGAGAAATTGTTTGATTTCGTGATTTTTTTGTTAATGATTTTAGACAACGTACTATAATAAAATGTTCTGCAGTTGGTCGTCACTGAAAAAAAATTGATGACACCTCAAAAGGTTTATTCCTAAAAACTCAAAAGGTCCACGCCTCTTGGTTAAATTGACATGAGCAGTATCAGCCAGGGATTTTTGAACAATCAGAACTAAATAGATCACACTGATTATAAAATGCAGGAAAAGGAGGCGTCAGGTTTTCAAGTGTTTCAAGATTACCTCCGTCTTTAAAAAAAAGTGTCATGGACCTTTCGGTTTGGATCTCTTCACTTGAGATGGTTTCACCGGGTCCATGCAATCCGTTGTAGAGAAGGACAAAGAAAAATTCAGTTGCAACCATTACCAATCTTGAATAACAATGACAAGCGAACAGTCCTGCATGAAGCTTTACTTACCTTCTTGGCTTCTTCAACGAATTTCGCTGCGGTGGTGTTGTAGATTCCATCACGTGACTGCGTTACTTGTACATAGGTGACATCCTGTTCCTTTAGGAACGCTACGATCGCAGTAACCATGGAACAGCTTGGTGCCACGAGGCGGGAGAAATAGGGGTACTCGGCCTTGTTGCTAAGGGATGGTAGTCTGGCAGAGTCGCTCACCTGAGGAACGCCGAGGGGCTGAAAACATGGTGGAAATAATGATGACGACTTTGTCATTTTAAGCATTTCTGATATTTTCTTATAGATATACCATTATTGGTGCACTGTCGGAAATTGGTCTTTGCTGTTATTCATTATGAATATATTTGAACACCAAAGGTAGGAGAAAATGGTAACTTGCTGTCCTACTCTTAAATTTTCTCGAAAAGTTGAAGGCATTTGTTGTCAAATTATCTTCTTATTTCGAAAGTTCTAATGAATAAGCAAGCTTCCTCTAGTTATCTCCTGAATTAGGCACTCTGTTGTTTTATCCAGGGATTTTAGGTAAAGGTGCTTTTATATCAAGTTAGTTGTGAGAAATTTATTATGCAACAATTCTTCCGCTCAAATGTTTTATCCGTTTGTCTGTTTGTTCCTTCATACTCTCTATAACCATGGTAATCAACATTTCCTTTTATTTCTCATCCAATTAAAAAAATAATAATATTAATAACAATACCTGCAATACTTGATCAATCTCGACCGTCTCCTCATCCTCGACACGGCTGATGACACCGGCCATGAATTCATATTTCATCTTCTCCTGGTTGTGATAACGCCCGAAAGCCTGGTTAGGCTGCCGAGTGAAATGTCGCACGAAGTCATACGTGACCGATGCGGCTTGAGCGGGTGAGCTGCAAGACTCCCCAAGCATTGGTCTTAGCTGAAAGCAAGAAGCGTTAATAGATCAGTTACGATTAGTATAGGGCCTTCTTTTATTAAATTAGGGTCAAACAGAATATACTCCAATGCAGATATTTCCCTTATCCGTAATGTCAGTTGATTAATGAAAGGGGATAAAGACAAAAACACAAACACGGAAAATAAGAACATGATGAGAAAAGGAAGATGAATGACATGATATAGCTTTAGGCTAGTTATGTTTATTATGGTTAAACAAATAATAATATTAAGAATTAGGAAATACATTATCAACAAATTCAACTTCAGGAACTATTTGCCTTGAATCATGACTGTTTTGACTCCACCCCCCCNTAAGGCACTAAAAAAAAAAATCAAGATTCAATCAATAATGAATTCACATCTATCTATACACAGCCTAAAATGGATACAACCATTTTCAGAAGGAAGCAAGGGCAATTCATGTCGAACATTACTTTAAACTATCACAACGTTCAAAGTAAATTCAGAAGATGGTGGTAATTACCTGCATGCCTGGTAGGAGGGATGAGTCTTTGTTCACTTGATCCATGGCCCACAGCATAGCTTCAGCTTGATCAATACCCGGATGATGGCTCAGAGTTGCACAATCTGTTACCAGGACAACAGAAGTATTGAAAGAATCATGAGAGAAAGATTACTGGTCAATCTAAAATCTCCAATTCCACACTTAATTACACACGTATTAATAATGCTCTTATTACTTCATTTATCATTTTTAAAATGTGATCCGTGGCCCAACGCAGAACTTCAGCTTGATCTTTATCAGGATGACGGCTCAAAGTTGCATATGTTACCATGACAACATAAAATGTTACAGAATCAGTAGATACAAATAAGACAATATCAATCTAAATTCATCTTGTATTTATTATGATGACCGTTTTCCGGTAAACAATGCCCTTCTGTATTTCATAACACGACCTAATTTGAAAATTATCTCCTCTGAAATGATTCGATGCATTTCAAAGAAAAATGTCATAGAAATTTGTCATCAATGATGTATCAATTATATTTTGCTGGCAACATGATTTTTTTTATGTCAAAGTTAATACTTAATAAAAGTGCTCTGAATTTGTAAATGTGCTTTCAACGATAGGAAATTAATGACCAGTTAGACTGATTCAATAATTATCTTGAGATTTAAAAAAGAATACATAAGGAGGGAGTTAATAAAAACATGTGTGATCTTTTTCAATTTCATCACAAAAAACCCTTAAGTATTAGCCAAATATACCTGACTCATGAACGGGGAAGATCCCAGCTAGGTTGAGAATGTCGTAGTGGTCATAGACTACGATACATGAGTCACTGCTACATGACGATGTTGGTGGCATATTCGTAACACCATTCTGCAGATAGAACTCGATTTCGTTTTCATTCACCATCAATGTGCCTGGTCCCATCCACTGACCAACCTATCAAAAAACGAATATAATCTATCTAAAACTGGACTATAATCTGATAATGAATCAATGTTTAGACATTTTTCAAATCATCATTAATACTAATTGCCTAGGAAACGATACGATATGGATGCGGCTATTAGTAAAAGAAAGAATAGAATCAAAAAACGTTTAATAGCTGGTTCCCTATAACAATTCAAGAATAGAATATCCAGGAACAGATATACGACATAATCTAAACATGACTGTGGGCAACAGGATTGATTCGATTGATCAAAGATTTCGATTTTTTAAAAAGAAAACGCCGGTTAATTGGGTCACATTGATCCCTTTTCAAGTCAACAATAATCCGGATCGATTACCACATAAAATGGGAGCAAGGTGTCTTCTTTAAAGTAGATTTCCATCATTGAAGAGAAGATATCGAATTACAGATAACTTTTACACATTAAAAGCCCCTTGTTTGTTCGAGCTAGATTTCATAACTTTCGAAAATAAAAATTACAATATATATCTTACTCTTAGTATAAAAGAATGAAAACTGTTTCTAGTATACCTTTTTGACTGCCAAGGTGGCGCCCTCAGCCTGCAGCTGTCTGATCTCGAAGGCGGGAACGACAGGATCACCATTCCCATCAAACGCAATCCTCCTTCCAGACACACCGGTAAAATCTGCAGTCTTCACGTACATCTCCACGAATTCAGGAGAGCCCATTTCCTTCATGGCGTCACAGATACGAGGAGAGGAGGAGCCGCACTTTGCAGAGTGCGCTCGTCTCAGGGCATCCACGTAGACATGGGTGGCATCAATGGCGGATGGTACATAGGTCATGGGTTTGTAATTGGTGGTAGTTATGTTGTTCGTTGTCAGGTAGTTCTGTTTAGACATGAATTGAAAATGATATATCCTCAGAATTATTATTAAAAAAACATTTCAATTTTAACATCATTAGAAAATGGTATTTCTAAATCTTCACTATTCGGTTATAGTTCAAGCTTATCAGTTTTCTTTTCTTCAGAAATTGAAAATGAAGATCCCAGGTAATTGTCATCACAGTGAAAAAAATAATATTCACCCCAATTAAAAATGTTTTGTCATAAGGACTTTAAGAAACGAAAGGGGCAATTGCTTAATTTATCTTCATATTCTTGATTTGTTAATTTTTAATCATCAACTAATTATTTTTCCGTTCATCTGGTAATTGCCCATACAAATATACCTTATGTTTTGTTATGGAAACACTAATTGCAGGGATCCTGTTATATCAAAATAACAAAATGAAAGGTTGTTAATACCATGCCTTTCAACTTAAGAGACTACACAGATTTTGACCCAACATACTTGCAAACATGCACACATACACATACACATGCACAGAAAAGGGTTGTTGAGTTTAACAGGAGTAGATTAAATGCATCTGGAATATTCACCTGTACATCGGCATTGTAGAATTCTCCTGCTGCGATACTAAAGAAGCCCTTAGCTGACATCATGTCTGAGGGAATGTCATAGTCTCATCCGACGATCTGGAGATCCAAAGCAGGGCCTCCTCGAGACTGGATGGCCAAGAGTAGGTTGACCAAATCAGAGGAAGACCCCCAGAATGCAACCACTGAAGGAAAACGGAGAGATATATAAATTAGACGATTTGGGTTATATTTTTACTTGATTTGATTAGATTTAATATCGTTTGATTTGAACTGATTTAATTTGATTGGTTTTGATTTGATTTCATTTTGTTTAGCATAGTGTTCTCGTCGAAAACACTGCTCGTCCTAAGAACTGGTTCTTGTCATTACATGTAAGTGCAATTCAGGATGAATATAATAAAAACACATGAGTGGAGCCACCATTATATGGCGTTAATACTTTAACACACTCAGCGATAACTCCCAAACATACGAAAATTACTCTGCCTAAGAGAAAAAAAATAAGAAATACCAATTTCCTAGGGTGAATAATACGTTTGCCGAATTCTGTATAACAAACCATGACAGATGATTTATTTTAAAATGCAAGTAATTTACTGCACCAGTCAACGTCAAACTATTTATAAAGTGAACAACACGGAGCACCCAAATGGGATCATCTGACCAAAAAAAAAAGAGATCTTAATAACAAACTCCAAATCGAAATTCAATGAGTTATGATTGTTGTAATATGTTTAGTGGGAATATGATTTCTGGAATCCCGCTTGCCCTACCATGGCCCTATTTTAGCCACAAAAGCTTTAAATATATATTTTTTCCAAAATAAAGGCCGCGATCACCCCCATCCAAACCGTCTGTGTATTTAAATGACAAACCTTTTGCATCTTGGTTAGCGATGAGCTGTGAGATGATGAGGTCATAATCAGCGCCAGTCGATGGAATAGTTATTGCTGAAGCCAGAGCCACGCGACTTTTCGCTGCTTCCTTGAATGCTTCAGCGCCAGTCACTCCATATGATCCTTCACTGGAGACCAGATGAACGTAGGACCAGCTAAAACTATCGAAAAATTCCACCATCGCCTGTGAGATAACAAAGAAATATGTTAAGTTTTTTGTTTGTAGCATTCTTTATTGCATTTATTCAGTAGAAATCAAACATCTTAATTTTGATTGGTATACATAACATTTTAAAATCTAAAGAAAATTGTACAGCCCTCAGAAATACATAATATAGTTAAATACATAGTACATAATGTCTTCAAATTAATTATACTGAATGAATGTTATAGATCAAAGCCTCTCCCTCCTCCTTACCCTGACAAACAACAAACACACAAACAAGTTGATGGCTGCCCGAATATCGATGTCAATAACAAAGGGCAGGTGCCTCTTAAAATAATGATGGCAACCCTTCATTAGCCTGTTGGGATTTTTCCATCTTGCATGAATTTCAAGGTATATAAGCTAATTTCCATTAGGATCTTCATATTCTTCCAAGCTTATTTGATCATCATGTATGTGTAAATGGCTCTGATTATCATGAGTGCCATTGATCTGTAGAGTTTGGCACATGGTTCGGGTTGGACACAATATGGCAAATACTGCTTTGTTGAGCAAGTACAACTAAAAATAATGCACGCCATGTTGTTACCAACTGAAGCCAAACTGGCCAAAATCTGTGTGTGTGTGTATAGATTATATTCAGATGATGGCGCCACCTACCTGTGCTTGGACACTGTCAGATGGCACAGTACGGAAGAACAACCCATGTTCGGTCTTATCACTGAGTGACGGGGAGGTTGCAGAATGGCTGATCGTAGGGACCTCAGCACTTGACAGTATCGGAGACACCGCTGCAGCCTCGCCGCTGTTGTACGGTCCAATCAAACCTGATGAAAATTAATAGGGTTATTGTAAGACAATCATAAATAATGTAAGGCAATGTTTAGAAAAGGGTTTGGGTAATGATTTGGAGTATTGTAGTCTATAATAGATATTTTTTTAAAACCCAAATGTATTGACTATCACCCAGATTATCTTCATCACCATGAAGCGGCACTTAACTGGAAGAAGAAGAAGATAGATCTTTTTGAAGAAAGAAGTAAACAATATATAGTGAACAAATTGCATGTGGAAATCGTAAACAAGATGACACAGCAAAAAGTATTTGTAACCAAAAAACATTTACATATCAGAACAGAGTGTGTAACTAATAATTTCTGAGTTGTGACGAAGTGTTGACGAAGGTCATCAGATCACTGGATGACGAGTTTGATGAGGTAGGCAGCTATAAGGAAGTCACCCGTTATTGGAGGACAATGCATGTCTCTGATAACGAGACAATTTACGCATGAGTGGACATGTGACATTTCAACCGTTGATGTCGGATTGATTTCTCTGATTTGACTAATAACATCATAACAAAGACTTTTGAAAAATTATCATAAGGGTTAGCCAGAATCCCGTTGTACAGATTACGTAATAAGCCAGTGTAGCGTTCTGCAGTAAGTGACACTCAAGGCCATATAAGTAAGATCATGGTTGGCCTCTTGAAAGTCTTTACGACCATCTTCAATATATTTATTTTGAAATCATATCAAATTCTGACATTATGCCTAATACAATATGGTACTAACCTGGCCTGTAGGGAGAGTCAAGGCAAGGGTATACCCCTTGTGCTGTAGTGTTTACTTGGTTGACTATCTGAGCTGTATAGTATGTGACGTCAGCGACCGCCCGCTCAGGAATCCTGCATGATTCATAACGCTCCAAACCTGATCATACGAAAAAGTGTCCAATTATTTTTGTTTGTTTGTTTGTGTTTGTTTTGATCACCAATTTGAAGTTATTGTTTCAATATGAATATGAATATATAAGTCCTCGAGTTAGGTATTCTAATCATCATCATTTCGTTTTATTTCTCACCTTTTTCTTCTTCCTCCTCTTCTTTTTCTCCTTTCTTTGTCTTCTCTCCTCTTTTCTTCTCCTTCTTCTTCTCCTTCTCATTCTGATTCTTCTTCCACTTGTCTTTCTTCTCCTCCTCCTCTTCTTCTTCTCCTCCTCATTCTAATTCTTCTTCCATGTATCCTTCTTCTCCTCCTCCTCTTCTTCTTCCTCCTTCTCCTCCTCCTCCTCTTCTTCTTCTCCTCCTCATTCTAATTCTTCTTCCACGTGTCCTTCTTCTCCTCCTCTTCTTCTTCTCCTCCTCATTCTAATTCTTCTTCCACGTATCCTTGTTTTCCTCATTACTATGCTTCTTATTTTTAGCTTCATATTGATATGTATGTACTTTTTAAAATTATGTTTATTGATCTGTCTATCTTCTATATTACAAATATTTTTTTGAATCATAATTTCCTACCGATGTGAAAATCAGGCGCTTCCATCCCAGAGGGCAGGGCTACAAGAGCCGCCATGATCGCTTCGTATATCGCCTGATTCTTCATAGGGAGAGTACAGGTCGTTCCGTCGGCCGAGCCGTAGAAACTCTGCATGACTCCGATAATGACGTCAGCACCTGATGTCTGGTACTCGTCGACAACCCGTCCGCGGCATTGCTGTGCATACGTAGCAGACGCCATGGCCAGTACTGCGATAAGGATGAGGACATCCCTGGTCGTCATGATCTAAGAATCTAGGCAATCAGCAAATAGAATAGAAAGGAATTCAATTTTACTTATTTTTAAATTTTTTATTGATCTATTTACTTCTTTTTTTAATGTATTTTATTTATTTATCTATTGATTGATTGATTGATTGATTTATTGATTTATTTATTCATCCGTTTATTTATTTATTCATTAAATTTTTGTTTAGTTTGTACTCGACGCTTATCTTGCCTTATCTTAACTATGGCATACTTGCATGGGGGAATTCATTTAATTACCAGTTGGACAAATTATTGATACTTCAAAAACGCGTCATACGAATAATCTGCCACACTAATAGGTTAAGCCACACTAATAGTTTATTTTTAGAAAATAAAATATTGAAAGTTCATGACTTGTATAATTTGTTTTTAGGCTGTTTTATGTTTAGATTAAATTCTAACGAACTTCCTCATGCCATCACGTCGACATTCCAAAAGAATCAACATATTCACAATTATCCAACCCGACAGTCTTCCTTTTTTCACTTACACAAACTGAGAACTTTACTAAAACAAAAAACTTTGATTTATACTGGTCCTGTGTACTGGAACTCATTAGACATTTCGCTCAAACAGCTGCCAAGTTTAATTACTTTTAAATATCACTTGAAAAATAAACTTCTACTCCAGTATGAAAATGTTTAAGGTCATCATGATAGAGACTATCGATATTATCAACACTTGTTGGCTGGCTGCACCACACACCCTTTTTTGTTTTGTTTTGTTTTGTTTGTTGTTTTATACATTATGTAAACAAATGTATTATGTAAAGGGAACCTTAATTACAAGCATAATGCTTCCAAGGTTTCCTCCTCATTACTGTAGATAATTGTTAGCATCACATGT
>BEXV01000586.1:40043-54240 GCA_003118195.1 Hemicentrotus pulcherrimus | reverse complement strand
TTTGAAATATGCAAACAGTTCAAACTTCAACGAGATGCTCCATACCTTAAAGAGTGAGTTCAAGAAATGCGATTATACTCTAAATCTAATTGATTAGTTCAACATCGACGATATGAATGCATAGCGGTTTTAAGGATAAGAAAGGGACAATAATATACACGTATATTGAAGCGTTGCTCAAAATGCGAACACAATTTTATCGAATGACAACTCGATGTATTTTAAATAATTTAACAAATATAAGAACATAGAAAATATGACGGATGTAATGGATACGTTGATATAATCCAAAATTAAATTGTCCAACCTTAGCTTTCTTTGGGTTATAACAAAATAAGGTATTGAATACGTATCCCTTCTTCAAGTAGCGGTGATTGTGAACAATACAGAACCCTTTACAAATATGCCGAAAGGGATATTACAAACATTAAGTGGGTTATTAGGTGTCACATTTTGTAGAATAGAAAAGTCAAAGGAGAGGCAAGTGCGAGCTTTAGAAAATCAATTGCAGTAACCATTCTGTTAAATTTGTTTTCGCCTAGCACAACAACAGAAACCTTGCAAGTGAGAAATAAGCGACTTATTGTAAGTCTCTTTCTATCTGAAATTGACACCCGAGGGAGAAAACGCGGGCGGAATTAGGAGACATTCATAAGGATGTGAAATGGTCTATTTCCTCTGATAACTGGGAAGCATTTGAAGCAATGTAACGATCTTGGTAGATTCGAACAAAACAGTAGATTTATGTTTAAGAGAAAAACAAGGATTACCCAAAAGGAATGTGTTCGCTCATCCGTAGAGCTTCACGAATTTGCGAAATTTTGTTTGCTGCTTTGCTTTAAACCACCATGGCTCTCGCACCCCTCATTTGCATAAAGTAGAAGACTCCACGTGACGTACGCATTGCTTTAGACCAATCACATCAGCTGATTTGTGGAAATGACGCCACGACAGCAATGCCGGGTTTTGATTGGTGCAATAACTTGCCAATCGCTGGAGAGTATTCGCAATGCCTCGATAATAAAGCGTTGGTGTCAGCATTTTGCTTCACCTAATAACCACGTGGGCTGTTCCTCACCAACACGATTGTCCATCTAATAAGTGACAATTTGTTCTTTTAATGTAATTATGTGGACCCTTTTAAAGGTAATTACATCAAGTGCGCATCCCTTTAAATAAATAAAACTTCATTTTGGTCCCTCACTAAGTTTTTAATCTTAAGTGTTAATCTTATGACAAGTTAAAAAAAGAACGAAATGCGGTTATAAATTGATATATTAAAATAAAAGAGATCTTTTTATCAAAAGATTGCTCTAAGATTAGACGAACGTAAAATTGAAACAATAACATATATAACATAAATACATTTAATTTATTTATCTATGTTCCATGGATAGTCTTCAAATAGCCACGATGACACACAATCTCCCTCTCTCTTTCTCTCTCTCTCTCCCCCTCTCTCTCTCTCTCTCTTTGTCCCAATTGGAACGTTATGTCTTTTACCATTCAACGTTGATTGACACATTCTGTACAAACATTCCCACTTTAAAAAGTATTTACAAAGGCTAAACTCAAGAGTATTCTCACACAAAACTTTTCAAATATGATATACGATATTCATGTAACAGGAATACAGAACGTTAATGGCAAACTGAATTATATAACAGACTGATTCATCACTTTTGATGAATTTGTTAAAAGTGATAAAATTAATTGTAACTGATATTCAGTCAGTATGAAACCATTACATCTTATTTCATATTAAATACTAGCTAGGCTGAATACGTTGTGTTATGCCTGGTTTAATCCAAAGGGGTATCGTACAAATGAATTTATTGGACCATTCACTACTTTTGAATAATATTTCGATAGCTTAAAATCTAAGTTCCTATCAAGTTAAGATGATATTTCTTTTTACTCACCGCCTTTCTCGAAGGACGTCAAGAAAACAAAATAACAAACGATTATTTTAATTAATGACTCCGACTCTCAAGAAAAATTACAGTGGGCTTCAAAGGTGTTGCCTGTATTTAGGATAAACTTTGCGATGGAAAACTGGCGAGGTACCAAGCCGTGTCGGGCCCACCAAAGATCCTAATAACAACTACCGAACCTGCTACAAAGAGCAAATCGTCTCTCCTCCCAAATAGTTGGAGAAAAATATGGCTTCTTCCCAACGGCCTTCAATCAAACTGAGATTTAAAGCTAGAGACTTCAACTTTTAGAGTATACAGGTGTGGCTTAATTGCTGCGCTTTTTTTGCATTTTGGGTTTATCATTGAACAACTTTGGTCCAGTATGAGCAGTAGTGGTTAAAAGCAAAGTCTGCGCATTTTTGTGAGTTTGCGCAGTACACAAGCCTCTTAATAATCCATAAACGTATTTAAATTCATTCAACCATAACTATGCGTATTATTTCGGGCATATTTCAGGGATGGGATCCTCTGCCTAAAAAAGGTTCGTACGATTAAAGCTTGATGAATCTCGACATATCGCAACTATTTGTATCGACGGATTTATGTTTATCAATTTTAGTGGAATGCATGGTGAGTTTAAGACCCCAGAAATGTTAGACCCCTCTGACCTCCATACTCAAATCTTACATTCAAACCACCCTTCTGAAGTTAGTTTGACAAGTTAGTACTACTGTAAACTAGGTTGTGTTATTATTTGTAACCAACCTTCACACAACCCCCATGTTACATTCATATCAGTTTTGTCCTTTGTAGATTGATGAAACATTTCTCGATTTTGTATTTATTTTTTAAAGTAGGTCAGTGTTGTTCAAATGTATCGATCAATAACAGGATTTAAAATCATATAAAGGGCACTATATTGTCGGTAACTTCAGAATACAAGACAACTGGGCAATCAGAGAGTATGTAAACAATGACAGTCGGCAACATCAAAAGCTATACATATACTTTTGTTTGCGGGAATACACGTCCCGCTCAGCAAGCTATCTATGATAAATTAACTGAAGAAAAAATGTTTGAAACAGCCTTAAAACTTTCATTGTTTCTGCTGTGTTCCCAAAAGTTAAAATTGGAGAAGTTAACCAATTTAAAAATTACGTCGATAAAAACATCGAATAAGCCTACAGAAAACTCGGAACTACGCTACAATATATGAATATACGATTATAAAGTTATCCTAGAGTATCTTCTTGTCCAGTTCTTTTTTCCTTTTTTCGAATAACGAAACGTATAATTTTTCCCTTCAAGCGATATTTAATTTGTCGTAAAGAAAAGCACCATGCATTTAGCTGATCGCAAATATTTCTCACTTGTTTTAGATTACAATGTCACAGTTTCCAGATAGATATTGGGTTTCATGTTATTTCAGTAATTAGAATATGATTATATTTCAACAGTCCCATTCATGACCAATCTGTTTCATATGCCTGTTGTACACTGTGGACCAATTACAAATATATTGTTAAGTTTCATTGTTTACTATGTACGATGCAATCCCATGTATTTTTTTATTTCTTGGAAATGGAAATAAACGAAATGAAATGAAATAATCCAGTTCAGTTCAATTCCATTCAGTTCATAGTAACATAATTTAGTACAGAGGTTGCGAATTTTGTAATAGGAGAAAGGGCGTACTTCTGTGCTTGTTCCCCTTCTCTCAAACACCACCTTCTCTCTCTCTCTCTCTCTCTCTGTCTCTGTCTCTCTGTCTCTGTCTCTGTCTCTGTCTCTCTGTCTCTCTCTCTCTCTCTCTCTCTCTGTCTTTCTGTGTGCGTGTCTCTCTGTCTATCTTTATAACTATCTGACTCTCTCTCTCTCTCTCTCTCTCTCTCATTCGACTCTCCGCTCTCCACTCTCCCTCACCCCCGCTCTCCCCTCTCTCTATCATTAATACTCATTAAAAAAAATTAAAAAAAATCATAAGGGGAGCAAGTTCATCCATGATTAATTTATTTGATTTTATTGATTTGTTTTAGCAATGGAGTGGCTGAGAAGATGCGATTCTGTTGTGATAGGTCAGTGATTTTTGTTCTTCTCCTCCATCTGCGCATCTTTCCGTTGTCCATTCGGGGTAAACCTCGCAATAGGCATTTAAGGACCGCTTCTCATAACGTGAAACATCCTATACGTAAAGGACTTATATTTATAAAACGAAAAGGGGGTCACTTTTTATAAAGGCATAAGGACTGTTATTCATAATGTGAGATGAGGGTCGCTATTCATAATTCCCACTGAAGTTCATTACTCTCGAAGACTGCTATTCATAATACTAAAAAGGGGCGCTTATTCATGAATTCGTCCTTTTATTTATGAATAGCGACCCTCTTCTCGTATTATGAATAGGGGCCCCTATGAATAACGACCCCGGTTTTGTTTTATGAATAGCGATCCTCTTTTTCGATTATGAATAGCGGTCCTTACGAATAATGACCCTTTTTCAAATTATGAATAGCGGTCCATATGAATATTGAGCGGACCCTATCCTTTCAAGCCCCCATCTTGTTTTGTGCAACCCGTCCCTTTGTCGGTAGAGCAGTGGTCTCGTAATCCGGTGACCCGGGTTCGAAACCAAGTCGATGCGCTAGTGCCATTTGGTAAGGCATTAATCCTGATTGCCAGGTCCCTCAGAGAGGACCTAAAGCCGTCGGCCGTCGGGTTGGTTACTAACAAGCATTTATGCTTTCTTAGCAGTCAGGTAAAATAACCACCACCATTGTGAGTGGGGTGAATTTGTCAGATCTATACTAAATATCTAACGATTTTTTTTTTATTTTTTTTTAATGGAAAAATCAAACCATATGATTCGAAGTATTCGTTATAAGACTACATCCATCCGATTTCTTGGCACCTACCTACTTTCTAAGTCCATCAAACAAAACAAAGTGCAAAGAACTTCGAAGTTATGAAATTTCCAAATTGGTCGATAGAAGTGTGAAGCCGTACCACCCCTTCTTTCATTAGTGTAATTTCTCTCTCAACATCCCTCTAAGGCATATACCCCATCCTATTCTCTTCTTGTCACGGTTCTCATTTGTCACTGGTAAGAAAATGGGGATGGGCGACCATTTGTCACCGCTCACTTCAAAGTTATTTTTTCCCTTTGTGATAAACGTAAACTTACTTGAAGGGTAATTATCAAATGATTTACGATCTGGAAAGAAACAGGACGTTGGTTATTTCATGAAGATGGTTGCAAGTAAAACAAGTTGCCACAAGCCGAAAACTTAATAGACTTTAATACGCGATGTATTTGTATATGGTAGTGGCAGGTTTAACGAGGTGAAATGCCATACTTTGTTATTTATTTCTTAAGATTGAAGGAAATAAACTGGGACCATTTCCAAATCACTGAAACACGCGGGCATTGACACTTAATGCATGATCATGTGCGCTATTTTTTTATAAAAGATATCAAGATTTCAGATGTAGGCGGAAAAAAATATATATTTCAGTCAACGCTTTCGATCTGCATGTTTTCTAACGTTCCCGTTTTTCCATTTATTGCCCATTTATAATGCAAATACACAGTTTGCGAATTTTCACATAGAAAGAGTAAATTGGGGCTGAATGAACAAACATCATTTTTAGTTCATTGCATTTGAATTTATTTAAACATCAACGTAATTTGTTTTCATCAGATTCAGTTTCCTTCAGAAACAAAATTGTAATTATCTTAAATCCTAATAATAATAAAAACACACCATCATGACCACACTGAAACTTATTTCTATCCATTTACAGAAGTAAATCTATTTGTATAGACTAAACTTTGTTACGCCTCCTCTTGCGGTTTTCATATAATATATATACAAATATAACAATCTACTACGCTACTATTTGGCAAACTTAAGGGGTTTGTTTAATTTTTTTAAAGCACTACGAGGTAAAGCTGGCATATTGCCAGTATATCATCATCATCTCTTATATAACTCTGTGCAGAAAATGATATGATGTTATTCTAGTCTTAGGCTAGAATATCCTTCCGCCATACTATCTAATTTCAAGTAATGAAATGAAAAAGAAAACCATTTGCATGAATTATGGAATGCCCATAATTCTATCTCCTGATGATAAATTGAATATGCATAGGACTAATAAGGGGCTGAGGAAGGGGAGCAGCAACACCCACCTCCTCCCCATCCATCCAAGAATGTTTAAGCTACCAAATTCAGGCAACCGCCATCATATTCAGGCAGCGTCGCTCTAATATTGGGGCACCAAACTACTGAGTCTATTTTTGATTTGTAGCGTGTTATGAAGTATATATTCATGATAAAATTGATTTACCAGGATAGAAAATTATTTTAAATTTCGCTCGCTCGTTAAATTTAGAAACTGGAAGGTTTTATCGGAGGATGAGAAGTCATTCGCCCCTGACAAAATTCGATCCATACGCATTATCTATGCTTTACTATTATATATTTTCTTCAAGAATCTCTATCTTTTTATATAGATTTCCTAGGTTTACAAACACTATTAATAGCACTTTGGACAACCGCCAAATAGTCATCAACAAAATAGAAATCGATGAAATCTAAAGTTAAATCTGCGTCGATTCACAAATTTAAAGTAGGTCTTTTGTAGATTGGCAGAAAAGAAGCAGAACATAACCTCAATTGCGATATTTCGTAACACTGGAATAGTTTGACAGAATGCGCCGTCAGCTTTAATACGGATTTAAGATTGCGAGGGATAGTGGCATATTTTCCACCTATAATTTATGGGTTTGTCATTGCTAATGGCGCGTCATTGTATTCATTTTTATCGTAAAGATAGCATCAAGCGCTTTAAGGCAATATTCGTTGCACCATTCCCTTACAATGTCGTGCTTTTCTATGGTCTTATGTATTACATTTTCTACTATTATATGAATCAATGTTGTTGTCGTTGGTAAAGTAAATAAACAATCAATCTTTCAACTTTGGCACGCACTAGGACTGAAAATTGATTTGTCAATTGCCTTAACACAGCAAGCATGAATAAAGGATAGAAGTATCTATTATTCGAGTTCATTTCTCTGGTAGTCTTCTTATCGAATTTCTAGGATTAGATCCCATTTTGATACTGTTCCCTTCAAATTATAATTGTATTTGTTTTATAGAAAAAGTTCCAGTTGATGAGCCCCTATCAAGTATTATAGCTTATTCAATACGGCTTATTAGTTTTAGCATGTGAATGTTTTTGTCTGTATATAAGAAAAATGTATATTTCATCACTGTAATAGATGTACTATCTTTGATATTTATGATGAAGGAAGCATTGATTTACCCGAATTGTCCTCTTTAAATAATTACAGTAATGATGAAGATGAGGGTGAGAGGAGAAGGAGAAGGAAAGGAGAACGAGAAATAATAAAGATCGAAGAGAAAAGGGGTGATGAAGACGATATGGGAGAGAAGAAATAACTGGAGAAGGAAGAAAGGAGCAAGGAGAAGGACGAAGAGCAGGAGAAACGGGAGGAGAAAATGAGGAAAGGGGGAGGGGAGATAAAATATAAAGGAGAATTAGGAAGAGAAGAGAAACGAGGATGACAATTAGGAGGAGGGGACTTACGGCAACAAAGGTTAAAGACACTACTAGACATGAAATGATGTAAATGTCCATGATGTATATATTTGGTAAGGAAAGTTCCAAAAGAAAGATAGAAAGAAAAAAACAGAAACAAAATGGAAAAACATAGTTGAATTCTCGATCAACATGTAGGTCGGGTTATGGAAATTTTCATCAGAATAATATATTTTGTAAAGGGAAATTATTTTTAGATAAATATTCCTGCTGGTGATCCATTGATTTATACCAGAAGTCATGGATAAGAGAATTAAGAAAAGAACTAGGTTCTGTTGAAATATTCATCGGATGATTTATGGGGGATTATGAAGTAAACGATGTTATACAGGTCCTTCTAATATTATGTTTAAAATTCATATTCAGGTGTAATTTTTTTTTGATAATGTGACACACTAACTAACAAAGATATGAGACATCGGGGTGATGGAAAAGTATTACCTTGCTTAACTTTTTGATTTGTCAGAGAAGAAATGATGATGAAGATGGGGGTGATTGTGATGGTGACGATGATGATGGTAATGATTGTGATGGTGATGATGATGATGATGGTGGTGGTGGTGGTGGGGATGATTGAGGTGGTGGTGATGATGGTGGTGGTGGTGATGATGATGATGATGATGGTGGTGGTTGTGATGATGGTGATGGTGGTGATGATGATGATGATGATGGTGGTGGTTGTGATGATAGTGGTGGTGGTGGTGGTGGTGATGATGATGATTACAGTGATGATAACGATGACATGATGACAATGACAATAATAATGATGTTGTTGGTGATGATGGGGATGACGATAATGGTGATGATCATGATGATCATGATAACAATGATTACCGGAATATGTTCTTTGGCACATACACACACAAAAAGCAAGATACACGTCTATTCATTTTCTTTTCATGTGAATGATTTTTAATTTATGACATGGTACGTCAGAGATATGTACACATAGAGATAAGTGAAATTTTAAAAGGCTTACATTGACTGTCGTGAAATCAACACAATATCAATAAAAACATATGGAAAACTATAGTTACAATCATTTAAAAAAAAAATCTTACTGCACTTATACATCCCTTTTCTGTTTTTTACATACACATATACATGTAGCTCCATCTAATTGAAATAAATATAAAAAGTATATCTTTACATCTTCGTACAGCTTAGTGAGGAAATAACTTATTATGTGTATAGTTTACCTTTTGTCAAGTATGAAATATCAAAAGGGGAAGCCACCCTTATATAAATTGATAGAAGCAGAAAACAAATGAGAGAAACAGGTCATTGAAAGTTTGAGTAAAATCTGATTATAAATAAGAAAGTTATAATTTTTTTAAAAGTTGCGACCAGTCAAACAGGAATTGGCTAATCTGTGACGGATCTTGTAAGGTTCCCTCATATTTGCTATGTACTACAAAAATAAAAAGTAAGAAAATTCCATTTTCCGTAAAGAAAATGTTCAATTATACATGCTTGATGCACCCTTAACATAATTATTGCAAATGTATGTTTCTATACAACCCTTCATGAAAGAAATCATTCCCATCATCAATAACTAAGAAAATGACATTTTATGAAATTTCTGTACAGAACAAATTGGAGAAGACCTGCAAGAGACATCATGGTGTTGACTATTTGTGTTTCACTGATGACAACTTTACAAATTAATAACTTTAATTCTTGTAATCAGACATTGCCCCAACTTTCACTAATTTGTTTTTCTTCTTTTTCTGCTTTTATCAAAAACAGCTAATTATTAGGGTGGACTTTCCCTTTAAACCATAGGAAATATTATACGTAACAGTCCCTTGACAGGTTATTGAATGAAAAGTGACAAGCATACTATTTGTAGTGCAGTACACAGAGCATAAAAGACCTAATATCATGTTACCTTATTTAAAAGTAGTGCGACTCAAAATTAATTTTCTACTATTCCAGTTTTCCTATTTGACAATACCTTTTCCTAAATTGTCCCGACATATCACCAGTTACAAGCATAATAGAGTTTGTTTTCCTGAAGTAATAATGGTGGTTGGTTATTTCAAAGAGTTACATTGCAATTAAAAGCAGGGTAGTCGATGCTTTATTAGCAATACTTTTATTTTATTTTAAATTGGGTGACAATACTATGATAGTGACAAAATTACGGTAACCAAATCTCATAAAATATTCAAAAACATGTTTGAATGAGACAATACAGAGGTTAGCATTACATGTATGGAGCATTAGTATCTTTATGAAGTACATTTAGATACCAAAGCCCATTTTTGTCACAAAACATGGTAAAATGATGATTCTTAAGGAAGAATGAAATGTTAAAGAAATAAGAAATACAAATCTAGAATTAAATAGGATGAAAACTGAAAAATAAAGAGCGGAAATTGAAAAGATTTTTTTTTTTTCAAAGGGGGCAAAAAGAAAAGGATGTAGATGAAAAATACATGCAAGCAGGGACAACTGGATATGAAGATATTTCCTATCGCATTTCAAATTCAATCCAATATCTACTCAAATAATATATTATGTACTGATTACTACTCTGAACTCTTTCTATATACAGGGGTATTCAGAATATTAATAAATATTGCTCTTGCATATAAAATCATGGAACAAATACTTTTGCATACAAATAAAACATCTATTTCTATACATTTAAATTGTCTATGATAAGGAAAAGCATATATATATAATTTACATTTACTGACTAAAAATAAACCTGTCACATAAAAAAAATCAACTAAATGCTGCATCTGGTAAAATGTATATGATCTGCACAATTTGAATACAACATATTTTGGGCAAGAAAGGTCCCTTTCTCCTTCACCAATCCAAAAGATTCTCAAAGGTACTAATTAAAAGTACCAACAAAAAATAATCTGAAACAATTATAAAGGATGGGTTGTAAGATAATCAAGAAAACAGAGATACAGTCAAGTGAAAATATCAAACAATGTGGATAATTAAGGCAAAATCCTAGCTGTGTTTCGCAAATTGATGTTGAAATAAAGTCATCAAAGGAGGGTAAAATATTCAAAATTGAATTCACAAGAACTAAAATATTTTAAAAAGTACCTTTGATAACCAAAAAGCATTTGACCTGCTACATGTTCAAGGCCCGTACTCATTTCAATATCAAATGATTAAAGAAACCGTCAAATTTCAATTAACACCAACAGAATTATACTGAAAATTCATTTACATAAAAAAAGCACCAAGAAAGTAATATATACACCTCAATGTCTGATAATTGAAACAGAACAAATTTCTTTTAACCATACTAGGCCTAAAACCATACCAATGATGACACATGCATATCTCTAACAATTGTGATATTGTTGCCTTCTGAAATACATGCATAACAAAAAAAGCACAGTGACATTAGTACATGATTGTAGATCATAGATGTTATTTTATGTTATTTTTTATTACACATACTTAATTACTTGATTTACGATTATTATTGATATCCAATTGTTCCAAATATACAGTTTATACAAAAATGTACATACATCATTTACATGCTAGTACTTCTACTTTCTACACTGCATTTGTATACAAATCAGGAATTTAACACTAATTATCGGTATTCATAATTAAAATAAGGATGCTGACATTGTAAAGAAAACATGCATATGAGCTTTTCACTTCCTTTTATTTATTTATTTAATCACGGTAGCTCGCTCTAGCCTCAACGGCTGTTCTTCAGAAAGTTTGTGTGAATTGAATACAAAATATAATGTAATATGCTCCTTTGAGACATTTAATACATAAAACAAAAGGATAAATGATGAATAGCATCCAAGCTGTCCTTCTTAACATACTGGAGTACCTTTCTTAATTCAAAGATTAGTTCAATTATTTTATTTTCTCGAACAAGAAATACACTTTCAATTATATATTTCACAGCTTTGTGTTTCAATAAAGCATCATCAATACATGTCCATATCAATACATGTACATGAATGGACTCTTGTAAACGGCTTCATATATCGTTCAATTTTCATCAGAATTTTATCGCTTTCTCCACAATCATTCGGTTTAATAGTCCCGACTCCTTGTGAAGGCCATTTAAATGTGCTGCTTTGCAATATTCCCAGATTTTTCATTATTACACCATGGCTATATAGCCAGTAGATCGGCAAGTATCACAGATACAGTGTATATGTTTTTTTTCTTGAAAGCTTTTATTAATTATAATGGTTAACATCTTCAGTTATGCTCAACTAATCCAAATGTNGGGGGGGGTCTAGCAACCATATTTCTTGCAGCAAAATATGAATATTGCTAAATTTTTTCTTTTTTTGCCCATAGCTGATATTATATGCATGCTAGTGTTAGGATCAATCAAATTTAAATCTGGATAACTTTGTAATTATACAACTCTGTTCCTCAAAAAGATGAAAGGCCTTGCAATCCATATTTAATGAGAAACTTTGGAAATACATGCATAAGTTTGACTTGAGAAAACAACACAGAAAGGTAACATTCTTCGTTTTCATATTGGGTGATCTCTTCAATATGAAGGGTGAGAAAAGATTAGCGTACACACGTGTATCCAATAAAACCAATTAGCATCATTTGTAACAATTCTCCTCCCACAAATTAAGTAGATGCTACACAATAACCTGCAATTAGTTTACGAGTAGCTTTTAGCTATCGATAGAGAGAAATTGATGGCCTGGGTCTCTTACAAGGTTGTGGTTCAAATGAATTGTAAAGAACCACTTAATTCATCTTGCGCGCTCTCTCTCTCTCTCTCTCCTATATTGAATGAATAAATTTTGAAGTGCCACATTGTAAATGGAATTATCTGCTTAATCTGCTTGAAGACCAAAGGATTTTTGGTTTTTCAATACAACAAATTCAAAATGTATTCCTAACATGCATACATTCTACAGTTTTGGTACAAAAATTCATTATAATTTTGATGTCATACAAAGTCTATCTTTCATTGTTGAATTCTCTAACAAACTTTGATATGGAAAACATTAGGTTAACCTAAGGGGGAATTCCAATCTGATACCAAGTTTGCTTCAATTAAAACAGAAAATGAAGATTAAATAATAAGCATTTTTTTTTTAAATAAGAAAAAAACCCTGTAATTTACCTATCGAGCAGATATAAAAAAATTCCATCATTAAAATATACTAAATTTTCTCTTTTTTTTTTTTTGATGCAGGAAAGTATTTTTAGAGAGGAAAGCATTAAAAAAAACTGCCCAATGACATATCTTTTTCTGGAGAAAATTGAAATTTATGTAATTTTGATATGACCTCTATTTCCCCTCTGTGCCAGCCTACACACTTTAAGGTACAACAATTTTGATATTGAACGTTTGTCTTATCTTCTCATAATAAAAATACTCCTAGGGGGTGTAAAGGGGATCAATTATATCATAAGTGTGTTTGTGCAAATTATTTTTAAAAGTACCTGGTGAATAATTAATGCCACTCAACCCATAATTTTCATTTACCCTGGAATTTACTCAAGATTTATTAAAAAATCCTCCTTATTCTATTCCATTCAATGCTGTCACCTGTACTTCAATGCACCTATGATGAAGTGTTATCTTTTGATGTAGTCCTAGTTTTCATCCAATCTTTACCTAAGCCTTCAAATTGATGCAAAGCTCCCCTCAGCCCCCTTCTAAATTTCAACAAGCTCACACAAACAATGTTCATTCAGGCGCACACGGGTCAAGGAGTTCTGAAAGCACCCCATCTTTTAAACCGCAGATCATTCATCACGCAAGATCCCCGACACCTGCCTAAGTATTCTTAAGTATTATTTCAACAACAAAAAATAGCTACACAATGAAAGCTCATGCCGTGTAATTTACCCTCACCTCTCCTATTTTCTGCTCATTTATCAAATTATGAAATTAACTCGTCACAAAAATCTCCTATATCACTTTTCTGTTGTCGTTTTTTTTTTTTGTTCTTTCTTATTCTCTTCTTCTTCTCCCTCTGGTTCAATAAGAAAATTAATGATCTCATAAATCTTCCATTCTAGCTGTTATTTTTTACAAATAAATATTTAGGATAAAGATTTCTTGAAAAGAAAGAAGCTGAATGGGTGAGAACTTAGAAGTGGTACTGAGAGTGATGGCATTCTTCAGTTAAACTACAGGACAACGACACCAGCAAAAAACTAGTCAGTTTCATTAGGTGTAAAATACCACCACACCAAAGAGATTTAAAGAAAAAATTAGAAATTAAAAAAAAGTTGGATAACACCCCAAAAATATGCATTTAAAAATTATACAAGCAATAAGCAAGGACTAGTCTATAGGTGTGAATACCATCACACCAAAGAGATAATTTGAAAATTATAAAAAGTTGGATAACACCAACAGATTATGCAAGTAAGGACTAGTCCATATGTGTGAATACCATACCACTACAGAGATCTTTTTACAAGAAAAATAACAATTATAATGTTAGAGAACACAACACTTTCCAGCTTCTAAAATCACACTAACAAGAACAAATCATCTTTATGAGGCTTGGATACTGTAGCTTGAAAGAGATTTAAGAAAAAGTGGGAATTTAAATTATTGGCCCAAAAAACATTTCCTGCTTTTTGCCCTTTCTCAAGTTTCACTAAATCTTTTAAAGCTTATCAGAACTTTTCTCTTTTTTTTTGGGGGGGGGGGG
>BEXV01000586.1:24744-37075 GCA_003118195.1 Hemicentrotus pulcherrimus | reverse complement strand
ATCCACAATGTATCTCACTCCATCTCACTGTGGTATTTTCAGTGTTCGATGTGCTTCGTGCTTGATGTACACCCATCCTGTACATGTTGACTTACTGACAGAGGGTGTGTACGTCCTCACTTTGGTGGTTGAAGTCCCCACATTTGTTTTGCACGGCTCACATTGGTGTTTGGTAATTCATGGTACTGGTGGCCAAGGCTTGATTTCGCTGCAACTGACGTTCTTCCGCATCAGATGAGAGAATCTGTTCAAATGATGAAGAGAATAATAATAATGATCAATGGAGTGTCACCGAGACAATGAGGTGAAAAGCATTTATATAACCCTAGCAAAAATAAATAAAATGATTCGTATTTATGTATCTTATAACACATAGGTCAGTGAGTACTTACAGTACATATTGATATAGACTCTATGCAGTGATGTATTTCACACTCCCTTAAAATATACTAAGTTTTCTTTTTTTTGCACTAGTTTTAACCCCATCATGCTCTAACAAGGCTTTTACACTTCAATTTCAAGCATGTAAAGTTTGTACCCCTATAGTTAAATTGTAAGTACATGTACATCTTTAGAATTAAAAGTTTGGAGCAAATAATAACAAACTCACATGCAAAAATATATGTACTAAAGATTTCCTCTCCACTGTTTACATTTATCTACATGTATGAATGTTAAAGGTAGGCTTTACTACTTCAGCTAGAAGGGATTAGACCGCCCAGCAAGCCAGCGAGGTCAGTGTGACAGGTGGCTATCTCATTAGCTCAGCTCTCATTTAACACAAGAAAAAGAGGATCATGGGGGACCAACAGGCACCGATTGGGGAAGTTTTCGATATAGAGGGAGCAAGTAGCTACAAGTAGGACAGCGTGCCTTTAAAGGTATAGACCAGTTCTGGTCATGCGATTGCATTGTGAAAGAAACGTTGTTGAATCGATCAGAAAGGCTGATCATCTAGCATATAAGTATTGGTGTGTACTGCAAGGTTCTGGGATAATCAAAATGATAAGAAATTTGGCAGAGTCTGGGATACAAGTTACAAGCACTGTACACAGAAAGAAAGTAATATGGGACTACACGATATTTTTCCAGTCAGGATAGATATAAAATGTGACCAAATATATACTAGTTCAGTTCAGTTCATTTTATTTAAAACCACACAAAGCATGATATAATCTGTTACATAAAAAAGACACTGGTAAAAGTACATCAATCACCATTGATTACATCATAAACTGAATGGTTTTAGCCTTTAGGACCCCTTTAGACTAGTGGGCGGTTTCCCGGCAAAATTTGTATCATCACGTATTAGCCAAAACATATTCTTTCACATGATTTGTCATAAGAGCTTCCATTTCATTTTTATTAGAGGGGGGCGTTTCTAAAACTGGTCTATAACTTTAAGGTCAAGGTGGAAATCAACAATCATCCAACTTGAGACTCACCCTGAAGACATTACTGACTCCAAGAACACAGCTCATGGTACGGCTCACATAGCAGAGCACGTATTTACTGCAGGTATCTTCAGGGAAGTAGCTGGCACCAAACTTCACTTTACCAAGACCAGAGCTACTCTCTCCATTGGAATCAGCCCAAACATAGGTGATGTAATGCTTCTGGGCTGTGTTGAATCCAACCTGCAAGGGAGTTTAAAGGAGAAAATTAGACATTTTGGATAATAAAATCTACAATATATTTTTTAAACATTATCTCTCTTCAGAGCCTATCTACACTAGTTTGGCCAGGACGGATTATACCTCCCTGCAAGGTCACTGGCAGGTGGTTATCTCATCAAATCAGCTCTCAATTAACATAAGAAAATGGGAATCATGGGGGATCAACGGGTACTGCTTAGGCATGGTTGGTTATATAGAGGGCGCAAGTAGCTACAAGTAGTGCAGTCCCACTTTTCAAAAAGCCCAAATAAAGTCTTCTTAATTTTTAAATCAGGTATTTCCATTCTTAGTAAAACAGTAATATTTTTCTTTATGTAAGCGCATCATCTTGTAAAACATCCCTATGAGCTAATGACCTGGAATGATATAGGCAAAGGGTATGTTATCAAAAAGGTAATATAATAATGTCAAAGTAGCTATTTTCTAAAAAAAACTACCTACTTTGACTTTGATTTGGTAAACTGAGGAAAAAAAATGGCTACTTTCTGAAGAAATCAAGCACCCAAAATGTGAATTTATTTGATGTTTTATTTGATTTTGATTTCTGCATTTTTCCAAGTACAATAACTGAATAATACAGAACATATAAAGTTAAGGTATAATACAAAATAAACAAACGATTATAACTTAATGTCAAAAGGTTTATTTTACATACATATATATATACACATAATAAAGATACTTAAGGCGCTAGTTCAGAAGTCTATCCAAACTTTGACCCGTAACTCCGGCGTGGAAATACCCTACTAAAACATACCAAAAATTAGGTAAATATTCATCAAATGTCCAAACAAAGGTCATGATTTAAAAGTCGATATGTTTATTACCTGTTTCGTGCAATTTTCATATCTTTTTTCAGAGTATTTTTCCTAAAAATGAAAGACTTATAATATGCACTTTCTCACAGGATTTACGGCAAACTGAAGCACAATACAATTACATACCGGCCTGACGGTTGGGTGCGGGCGCGCATGTCCATGTATGTTAACTGAACTGAATACATGTGCGCACCCTCACCGCACCGTCGTTACGGTATGTAATTGTATTGTGCTTCAGTTTGCTATGAATCCCATGAGAAAGTGCATATCACAAGTCTTCATGTTTAATAAAAAATACTCTGAAAAAGATAAGAAAATTGACACAAAACAGGTAACAAACATATTGACTTTTAAATCGCCAAACTTAATATTTCTATAACATGTTATTATCGATTCAAAGTATTATCCAAACTTTCTGCGTAAAAAGTGCAGAAGACTGCAATAATAAGCAATGCTTGACTAGTGTGGCGGCCTCATAAAAAATCTTAAGGTGACATTTAAAATGAAAATGTGTTTAAATGATCTTTGTGCTTTGATAAAGCCTTTATAATATATCTACAAAATTTCTCACGAATTTAATGTCCACGTCCCCTCAGATACCAAGCCCCATTTATTGGTCTCACCTTGTAAAGTCCAACCCAGTCCCAGTTACTTGTTTTTGTGTCAGGTAAGACTGTATACGAACACTCAGCATCCTGCCCTCGGTTCCATGACTCGACGGGTGTGAACGATACTAAAGGCTGGGCATCATCTATTGTTATCTGGAAATAGAAAAGAGGGGAAAGAGGTTATTAATTGGTATTAGAAGAAAACAAGTGATATACAATACACTAAAAGAATGAAAGTATAACATTTCTCATTGTGAATACAAATGTTATAATGAGAATAAACAATGCTAAAGCTGCACATCATTATTTTGTATTAGTAGAAAACAAGTGGAATACAAAGCAAAAATACAATAAACTTAAAAACAAAGTATTACATTTCTCATTGTGATAAATTGTACAATGAGTATAAGCAATGCTAAAGTGTCATAATGTCAATACAAAGATAAAATATTCTGCAATAATAAAAAAAAACAAGAAAAACAAGAGGAAAAGGAGGAGAGTAAAGGGCTGAGACATTATATTCTGCACTACGTGTATGTTACTGGGTGCTTCCAATTGAATTTTTCATCATGTAACTATTACTGTTTTCTTTTCTTTATCATTATCATTATTATTATTACATAGAAACTTAATACCAGCACTATCTTATCTTCTTCCCTTACAATTCATAGAATAAGTGATTACTATTTGAAAGGAGATTGTTGATTTGGCAATGATCCAAAGTAATCATGAGGCAATGGTGTGAGGGAAGCACTGATCTGGACAAATGCATAATTTCTATGACAAATTCGCTCTCAGCCAATCAAATGCCACCATTTCAGTAGCATATGAAACAGGGCCCTGTACTAGGTCTGGTAGAAGGAAGTAGCTTACATGTTGCATACTGACCCACCACAAGAGGGAGACATTTGGCTAGCTTGATAATGGCTTGTGATTCACGGATATCTTGTTTTGATTAAAGATAAGCTTGAGTTCTGGTAATGGCAGAATATAATTCTACACTGAATGTGCAAGATGACAAATAAATGACATGTACCAAACAAATGTTGGTAGAAAGTGTATAAGGGCTGAGAAATGAGCATAGAAAGATAACAAAATCAAGCTAGGTAAGTAGGCCCGACGCTGTGTGCTCAACACAGGTCGCTATGTGCAAATGAGAGTTGTGGTTTTTATTGAAGATGATTTCCAGCAAGTTTTTGTGTTGTTGTTTTTTTCTTTTTTTACTGGTTTAAACAATCACAGGATAAACAATCCAGAATTAATTATTATCAACTATAGCCATGTTCTCTTGACATACAAAGCCCATTCCATAGTTCAAGATTAGCTTTAAGGTTTGACTTTTTTGTTTTTTTGTTGAGGCAGCAAAATCTTAAAAAATAAAGCTATCCTATACAATGACTGGTAGGGTATCATCTTTTGAGAGCCAGGATGTTAACCGTGTGTAAATTGGTATGAGAAAATGTCCTTCTGGCTCAGGTCACATTGGTCTCAGAATCCTGGAAAAACCTAAGCCCTATCAGAAAAAAACGCACACGACTCTGCTTGCCTTTCACCTACAATGTAAGGGCCACTGTGATGTACATCAATTCATTCACAGGTCACCATCTCCCAGTAAAGTATGAACCTACACTGCACGCTACGGCCAGAAAACTGGAAAGATTCCATCCAATTTTCGCAGCCACGGTCTTATTCCTACACCTAGAGCAGATCAACTGTGTTAACCATGGGGTGAAGTGTGCATCACTTGTTAATGACTGCTGACTGTGCTCAACTGTGAATTTGGTTAATTCCTAGCCTGGTTGGCAGAAGGGAGTTAGCACAAAATCGCCTCAAACTTTTTTAAAACTGCCTTATTTCCGAGAAAAAAATTGTGGTCATGTTTTACTAAAACATTTCTACTACCGGTAGTCTTTTAAGTTTTAAACCAATTTTGGGGACGGAAAGCAGTCTAAATATGAAACAAATCTTTAAATGCAAATAATTCAAAAATAAGTTTTCGAGTCACTTGCGCGCTAACGCCCTTCTGCCAGCCGGCCGACAAAAAAACAGCACTTAGCAGATTCTAGCCCAAAGCGGACAATCTGACTCAATTGATCATGGAATCAAAGAGAATCTAAGCCCTACCAGACAAAAAAATAACACCCGAATCTGCTTGCCTTTCACCTATTATCCCCCAAGGGGCGAAGTGTACATCTATGGCACTTGTTAATGATATGTCTAACTAATGACTACAAAATGTGCTCCGCTGTCAACCAGTTAATTTATAACACTCATCAGATTCATTAAGAAAGAGATTGGAAACAGATACTGATGACAGATTGTCATGTGTCCTATGACAATTGGACTTTGCCCTGAAATGGGTAAGTCTGATTTTGTTGACATATTTTGCATTAAAATGAACTTGGTCCTTGACCTTCGGAAGTTTGGATGCGTATGATTTCAACAATCATTTACAGCGCAGCTTTCAAAATTGCCACACATTGCTTGGGTAAAGCAGATGCATAATTGTCTATGCATCGTACAAAATGCAGAATTTACACATGTAAATGTAATAGAGTTAGTCATGAATAATCCAAAGACCCTTTGAATATGAAATATGAAGATTCATGAGCTTATCTGTTCCATGATGCTCTATCTTTTTGCCATGTTCCATCATAATTCCCCCTCAGCTATATGAGAGATTGCCTCAATAACCTGGGGGTGTTTCACAAAGATGTTAAGTTGAACTTATCTCTCAGTTGGACTTAACAATTATGAAAAGCCATTCGCATCTTTGAAAATATTTTGTAAAAGTTATTTTAAAAGGCATAAAATGTTGATTTAAAGAAAAACTCCAGTTCTGGTAAAAAAAAGAAAATTCATTCTCACAGAATCAAATGAAACTCACACTGAATGCTCAAGATTACAAATAAATGACATGTGCCAAACAATTTTGAAAACAAAATGTATACTGGCTGAGTAATGAGCATAGAAAGTCAAGGAAATCAAAGTAGTACCAAACCCAGACACCATGTGAGTTGTCCCATATATAGCTTTCTGTGTACAGTGCATGTTACTTTAATAGGACTCGGTCAAATTTATTATGATTTTGATGCCTCCAGAACCTTGCCGTGCACACCAATACTTACATGTACATGCTACATGATCAACTGTTTCTTATCCTTTTCCACATCTTTTCTTTCACAATTCAATTGCATTACCAGTACTAAAGTTTGGCTTTAAATCATTCACATTTTCAATTGGCAAGGAGATTTGATGTTCTAGATGTGGAATTCATGAAATGTCAAAAATATTTGAATTTTTGCTTTTGAATACATCTTATTTAAAGGCAACTAATGGCTCTCCATAATGTTTATGTCCAACTTAGAGTTAAGTTCGACTGAGGATCTTTGTGAAACACCCCCCTGGTATATTTTAAGGTCTCATGGCAGGAAGAAGTGTAAAAAAGTGCAACATAAACCCCTATGTTTACACACTTGTCTGTGTTTTACAAAATACAGAATTGTAAAGCAAACCATGCTTACGTCATTTTCTTTTATTTCATTATTTAAGGTGGTCTACCGTGTCTGACATGTCATGGGGAAGTTGTGAACGAAGCATTACAGTTAAAGGCATTGTTTAACAATGTTTCCAGTTTTACAAATCTGAGATGGATGGCCGTATGTGTTATCGGTGTCTGTGATATGGTGTAATATTGAAGCCCTAAAAAAAATTGTGCTACAAAATGATCATAAAGTGCCTCAAAAAGTAAAAATCTTTGAGCGACTGTTTTTACCATACTCATTTTCCCCAAGAGACTGTAGTGTTATAAAAACTGTTGGTAAAAGGTTTTGAAATTTCAAATTCCAAACATAAATATATTGATAATCAGACAGGTGATCGGTTTGTAACAGTCATTGGGTTCCTGACTGACCTAAAGGTTTATAATCATGATTGCAGCATGAGCTAAATCCAGGATTTTGTTTAGAATCTGAGGCAAAGATACCCAATCCCTTTAGCTTGTCTCTTTCAATGGTTTGCATATGACTGGTACTGTCTCCAAGATACACTACTAAAGAAAGCAGGAGAACAATGCGGGGAGCACATACCTTGGCAAGAAACTCGGCACTGACTGGTCGATGGTCTCTCCAGAGTATATCTGAGTGCGCATGGTAGGAGAGTTGTGTTATGCTCAGGTAGTTCTGATCTATGCTGGCACGTAGGTTGACCTTCCATAAGATCCTATCGGTCCAAGCAGGTGACCTCTGTTTAGGACTGAAGTAAACAGCGGTAGGGGTATTCAAGAGATTTTAATTACGATGCTGACTGCAATAATAGTTATGATTATGATGAAGATGGTGATGAGGAGTAGGAGGAGGAGGAGTAGGAGGAGGAGGATGATGACAATGATGTTAATGTTGTTGATGATGATAATAAGATTCTTATCAAGATAGAACAAAAGGATAATAAATGGAAATTTAAGACAACACATTTAGACAGAGTGTTAAATATTTGTAATCAGTGTGACAATTGAGAAAGGTTGTTTGCAGGTTTGAAATCTGTCTCCAACTGCATATCATTCAGCAAAAGAGTGAAAATAAGCTAAATTATACTAATATTACAACAACATACAATAATCTTATAAAAGCATGGTTTCATTAATCTCACAGTAAAAGCACACATCATATGGGACTATACAAAAGGTCCTCCCAACACAAATGACCCAATATCTGGATCGATTTTTGTGTATTTTTCTCAGCTATTAATCACCTTCTGTGATTTTCATTTGTTAAAAAACATTTACTTTAATTTATTAACTTTGAGGTACAGGTACACAATGCTGAATGATGTGAAAATCTCAACTTTTGGCATATTCTAATTGCCAGAATTCAAAGCCTGAATTCAACTGGTTTATGAAACTGATGCTGTACCTGGTATCATATTCATTTGACTTCAAATCAAATTTATACGTGGGCATGAAAGTGATGAGTCCCTCATGTAATCCGTTGAATGCTTTCTTTTTTCTCATGCTGTTCAGGAGCTGATCTTTCTCCAGCAGAACATGGAGTTTCTTTGGAGATGCCAAGAATTTAATGGCCTCCGTCGAAAGGTCTTCTATCCGATAGTTCAGATCGCCAAACCACATGACGTAGCTACAGAGAGAGTTGGACACAAGGCAAGACATATCAAAATCACAGATAAACAGAAAGGAACACATCGATAGCTATACGTAAAAACCAAGATATCTGAAGATTGAAAAGTTATTAATTGGTTCTGTAGTCATGACAATAATTATACAAAAGTTGACTTTCAAATTCTGCATTTATCTTCTCTTCCTTCTAACACAAATATTTTTCAAGTCCGTATTTGACTTCTCAAAACCTTCCAGCATTTCTGTATCTCAATTACTTTTGTTTATATGAACATCCTAAACCATACTTAAAGCATATGGTACAAACAAATGACTTTCAGTTTGCTGACTCATATAAACGCTACACATGTCAGCCTCAAGTATTGCATTTACAAGGTAAACTTCTATCTGTTATCATATCGATACCAACAAGTCATTATGAAACTATCTAAACTAAATTGATGTCTCCCCATGACCTGTCCAGAGTTAATGTATTACCGTTACTTGAGAGAGAGAAAAAAAGATTTTAAGTAAGGCTTTTACTTTCACTTTTCATTTAAAACTTTGTATTTTATTAATCCATGTATACTACTGTACTGCACCAAGAAAATACTTGTGTATATGTGATGGTTTAAAACTCACAAAAATGATGTAAAATCCTAGAAATTGTTTTGGTTTGACTTACTCATGGTCTAGAATTGAGGATGTATTGCACTGTGGAAATTCTTGAGTGGAGATGATGGTCTGGAACTCTTTATCTCTCTTCTCCCAGCCATCTTGGTGAGGTGAAAGATGTACGTTGAGAAGACAGATACTCCGACCATAGCAGTCAAAGCGAATGGTTACTGCGCCTTTATTGCCCTGGTAACAAACACAGACCACAGATAAAGGCACAGATACTTGGGAATAAATGAGCAATAATCACATTATTCAGAAACCTGAATAACTTATAAATACAATGTTGTTAGCCAGGCTTTTAGGTGGAGAAAGGTGATATCAGTACTTGTCTATGATCTATTATGAATTTAACAAATCATGACCCAGTCATTGCCCATAATTCATAATTACTGATAGACTAACCTACATGTATTTTACTAAATAATAATAGAGTGGTACAGACTTTTTGTTTTGTTTTATTTTCTCTTTGAAAAGCGAATGGTCACTGCCTCTTCACCCATCTAGCAATAAACATATCATAGATTATCATTTAAGTATCATCACTATTTAGACATCATACATGCATGTTTCCCCCATTTAAGTTGTTATTTCTGGCAACATTAGTTGATGGATATCTCTTTTTGCATTGTTTTTTTTTAATTCTACATAGCAAATACTTGCATCGTTATCCTTGTGTTATACTGCAATCAAATGAAAGTCATATTCTTCTCTTTATAAAGTTACTGATATATGAATAAAATAGCTTCAAGATTGATTCTACCAGGGTAGAATATTCAATTTTCAACAACAAAATCTGAGTTTTTTTAAAAATGTACTTACCCAGACCCCTCCTAATCCAGTCCTTGTGAGTGCTGTCTGGACATTATGAATGAAGGGAAGATGCGGCATTCTCACGTACAGTAATATAACCAGACCTTGAAGTCTCACAGAGTTGATCTAATGAAAATAAATCACATTCATCCAACAAAATTAATAATTGTATAATCGATATGAAACATTCACAAAATGAAAATAATCCTTGTATAGTTCATATTGCATCTTTATGAAGCTGCAAATACGAACCTTTGACAAATCTTACTTTAAAAGATTGAGAAAATAAAGTAATAAATACAGGGCTTGAAATCTATTTTGAGTAGATTGTCATTTGGTAGGCTTACCGGTACATCATTTGTCTAAGGTTGAAATTAGAAATTTTTATAGGGTAGGAATTTGACCATGTCCATAAATCAATTGTTAACAGAGCATAATTATGCTGAAGGGTCCTAGCTTCTCAACTTATCCTCTTTTTCCCACTGGTAATGTGGTGCAGTATACAGTACATGTCATTGGATCATGAAGTACAAGGTTTTAGTCCCTGCCACATCACCTTCATCATTAATCTACATTTTCCTCACTTGAACCAAGTCTGTTTAATGGGTACTGGAAGGAGAAATTCTTTAAGGGCCACAGCGCCTTACCAGGGCAGCCGAGCTATAGCCAGATGATTTAATGTCCAAAGCTCTTTGGCAGCCCACAGGGATATCATCATCATCATCACAGTGAAACTTGTTTGTATATTGGGACCATCAAGAGTGACCATAAGAAGGACATTCTTTATAGGCAGGTGATCTTTATTTACAGGTTCATTTAGTACATGTTTCAATGAGAAACACTATTTCAGATAAACAGAAAATGTGTCAATTTTAGACAAGTGGTCTTTCTATTCAGGAGGTTGCTAAGGAAGGTTTCTCTGCTGTTTAAAGTCCCCTTCATCAACTTACCATGACGTAACCCTTAGGGCACACTATGCTTGAGATGACCTCGGTCCAGGGGTCATCAGAGAAGGCACTCTGTATGAACTCATGAGGCTTAGAGCTGACCTCCTGCAGGCCCCAGATGTACATGTCGGGAGCATTCTGAGTCTGAATCCATATTATGTCCTTGAAGGCTTCTATGGGAGGTGGTTCCTGGATTGCCACATTCCATGTACTTACACATATTCTGCATTGTCATGAAGAGAAGATGGAAAAATATAAAGGATCAAAAAAGATTTTGTTGATTTTGTTCAGAAAAAATTAAGCTACAATCTTTATTTCTTTTTCCCCATCCTCCTCCTTCATTGTTTTCCTCTTACTTATTGTCCTTACCATCTTACATATATCTTTCTTCCCCTTTTTACTTCTTCCTTTTCTTCTTCTTCTTTTTCATCATCTTCTTCCTATTCCTCTTCTTACTATTTGCCTCTTTTTGATGCCTTTTCTCCACTTTTTTTTAGATTCCTAAACCACTACAGTCACAGTGAAAATACATGTGGTACAAAATATAATGTTTTGAAAACTCTGCTACCACACAAGCAAAAATTACAGAGAGTCCAGATTGAGGCATGCTTGTGAAATAAACCACTGTTCATTCATGTTGTACAAAGCTATTTGTTGTGTGTGTACCGTAATATTCATGGGGGATTCCACCCAGACTTTATCTACATGTATTCTATGTTTGTGATTTTATGACCAGAACTTTGCTTATTTCAAGAAATACACAAGTTAGAATGAAAGTGATTGATGCAGTTAAGAATAGTATAGATCTACTGTACCAGTGAAGCATCAAATACCTTCCTGATCCTTTAGTAATATATATTGATTGCGTTTGTTGTAACGTGAACTTCACACAATAATTGGGTCAAAATCGACATCCATGTTGAATGTCTTGCGAGACGTATTTTAACTCTCGCTGCGATAGCACTGCGTACGTAGCGCTAGCGCAGCGCAGCGAGAGTTAAAATAGACTTTCAACATAGATGTCGATTTTGACCCATAATTTCTTAAAAAGGGACCATAAAACGGATTATTTCAGTCAAGTTGGTAAGTGAAACCGAAAAAATTAAGCATTAAGCTAATTTACAATGTAAAATGCAGCAGATATAGATCTATGCTGTAAAAGGAGTAATTCGGTGATATGTTTTGCAAGTTTGGTGTACTGATTTGCACACCTAACCTACACACTTGGCGGTATAGTCTGTTTCGGTCTCTAAAGAGAGAGCCGACCCTTCCCCAATAAGAGGCTAACGAACGAAAGAGACGGAAAAATTCGGTCTATACTACTACTAGCCTAATTTTATACTGGAAGAAGAAGAAGAAACATGAAGTGCCGCACTACATCAAAGTCAATAGATGGGACACACATATAATAATCATACATTCGCGATGGGCTTGAACAGGTAAAATTCATCTTCATAACTATTTAAGTCACCTAAAAAAAAAACAGTGGTATTTCCATGAACTCACCTAAGTTCTGCCATTATTCATTCTCACTACAAAGTCTCTAAACAAAGCAACTGTCATCAACTCGGCCCGGTAGCTTTTCCTCCGCTCAAGATCTTCTTAATAAACGATTGCAAACACGATCGCATATCGCATTGCAGTTGGCGATTGACATTCTTCTCCACCCCCCCCCCCCCCCCCC